>CAJHUC010002414.1:0-13735 GCA_905146915.1 Ostreobium quekettii | reverse complement strand
CTACTGGAATCTGCTGATATTCCAGCTGATATTCTGCGTTCCCTACTTCTTTGGAGGCATCGCGAAATTGAACCCAGACTGGCTGTTTCGAGCCCAGCCATTGAAGGATTGGTTCAGAGGTGGTGGACCATTGCTGGAGGCGTGGTGGTTTCCATGGTTTATTGCTGAAACAGGCTGTTTGTTTGACTTGTCGGTAAGTCAGCGTTCCATTGGTGCTGGACAGCGCATGCAAACACAATAGATATCTAATCTTGATAGTACAGCTGCATCAGTAGCATCACAAGTGCAGGTTCTTGGCCTCAGCCAGGATGCAGTGGGGACCTGTCCTTTGTTGTGATCAGCTGCTTTGCGGAACATCTTTGTGTGAAAGCAGTGCATTTGTTAGTCATGTTGTGGCTTGCATAGGAGTGATGGGAAGGCCTACGTGTTTGGTGATTTTTTGCACTATACCTCATGGTCTTCACTTTGGTGTTGCTGTTGTCCCAGTTTATTCATCCCCACCCTAGTGCAGTGTTGTTCTGAACCTGTGCTGTTCTGCATTGTCCCTTGTCCTGCAGATCTCCTTCCTGCTGTTCTACAGACCCACAAGATACTTGATTGCTTTCCCGGCTGCTCTGACCTTCAACATCTCCAATAAATTAATGTGAGATGGCCATGCTGTGCCCAGTCTGTGCTTGCAGTGGAGATCCCACTTTTTCTGGATCTACATTGATGTCACTCTTGTAGTGTTTGGTGTTACATTCTGGTGCGCATCCTCTTGTGTTCTGATTTTAGCACTTGTTATGATGTGCATTGGGGCACATGAGCAGGCAGTGGGTAGTATGCAAAAAATCACATCTTACTGCCTGTACAGCGCTTCTTTCTGTGCAGTCCCTGTCTAATGGAACGGTGTTTCATTCTGGTCAGCAGGGAGCTGTACAAAATGGACATCTTCATTGTGTTGTCATCGCAATGTACTTGGAGTTGCTTGTTCTGAGTGCACACGGAACCAAGAATCATCCAGTTAGGTCAGCCTTAGCCCACAAAAGTGCACGCCTCCCTTCCTAAAGTTGAATCCAGACTGTGAGTGCAGAAGAGACTGAACGCTGGCAGGTTTCCATGGCACTGCCTAGAGCTTAATCCGTGGACATCTTTCATGCAGTGGGAAGGTTTGCAACTCCGATAAGCCAAGACTTCAGTACCATGCACTGTGTTGTTTAGCTGCAATTTGTGAGATTTGATGACCTCACTGAGGCACCTTTCCAGCATATCAGTGTGCCAATTCAGAGCTGTAGACCTTCAGCTGTTTCAGCACTTTAGCTGTACTGACAACGCTTGAATAGATAACAGGACATGGCTTGCTATCTGTTTCGGTTTTGCAACTTTGATCTAACGACCATTCTTCTTCCTTCTCTTCTCATTCTTTCTGGCACTATCCACTGGCTTGTTATTTTGTGTGCTTCTGGCAACATAGAATGGAACTGGTGGTTTCCTATTTTCCCTTTGACCCTCAGGCGTTGCTTGCTGAATTTAGCGCTCCAAAGCAGCAGCTGTGTGTACAGTTGTGTGTTGTATTCAACATTCCATGTGGGTGCCATGTTCAGATTCAACATTGGTGTCTTCCCTTTGGCAATGGTCACCTCGCTGGTGCTGTTCCTTCCACCACATTTGCCCGCAGCAATAATCGCGGAAGCCACAGGCGACCCGCCACCTTTGTTGCATGCCGAAACTTCATCAGGAAATGATAATGGGGAAGTAGATGAGAAGATTGGAGACTCCAGGCTGTATAGACAGGTACAGATTCTGACCCGCTGTGATAGTATAAGTGGACGCAATGAAAGCAGTCATGCGTCCTTCATAAACATGTTGTGCATGGCACTCTCCATCCTTAGCGACAGAGTTGAGATTCTTTGCTGGTTGTTGTTCTGATGGCCAATACGCTTCAGGCAAGTTGAACAGCAGCCAACAAATATAAACCTCACTGTATCACATTCTTTTCTGGATTGAAGTCCTCATTGCACTACTTTTGTCAAGATTGCATGAAGCTGTTTGCCCACTGTCAGCGAATACGGTCTTTTCTGCTCACCAAGAGAGCATTCTTGCACACTCATGGGGTCCAGTAATGCTTTCAGTGTACTGCTGCAATAACGAATTTTGAATACGACGTGTTGGCCTCCCAACAGGCAGATCAACAAGTTGGCAAACCAGCCAGTGCTGCGTGAGATGCATCTGTGTTCAAGTGGCCTGCGTGACGTCTCACTGGTTTCTACTGAGACCAAGTTTCTTTTGCTGTGTGTAGAGACCAACTGGCCGGAAGGGAGTGTGGTATCGGCGCTTTGTATTGTTGTTTGTTGGCAGCTTCATCGCATTCCATGCTTTATACCCGCTTCGCCACTTTGTCTTGTACAAATCCAATCCTTCATGGACGGAGGAGGGCCACATTGGTGAGAGCACCAAGGATACGACGTTTTCGATGCTTGCAAAAGTTGCAGCGGTGTACGAAGGCGAGCTTGTTTCTAATTGCATCTTTGTTTGTTTTCTAGTTGCATTTTTTTGGTTTGTGTAGCTGGGCGCTACAGGAGGTCTTGGTCGCTGCTGCGGTTCTTGCTAAGTGGCAATTGCCACAAAATTTTGTTGTTGCCATCTGTCGAGGTGTTGGCCTTCCATGTGCTCGCATTTTTTGTCCCACCCAGATAAGAAAGAAATGTATCTTGTGAGCTGGGGCAGTCAATCGAATGTCAGCGGAATACCAACTGAAAGCTGTAGAGTGTGACAGCTGAGATACTACGAATGGCATTGCGCTCAATATTCAAACAGTTGTTTCTGACGTTTGAGTGTTTCTAAACTCCAGCTTAATCAGATATGGAAAGCTTCCCTACCACCAGTGTTCCTTTGTGACAAGACTGAAAGCCTTTTACAAGACCCACCCCAGTAATTTCTTTTGGCGCAATGCGATGTCCATGTCCAGATGGGCAGCCAGCGGGTAACCCCAACGTACGGGTCGGAATGGGAGCTGCTTGCGACAGTAAAGACAGCAAATACCTATTCTACCTATTCTGCTTGGCAAAGTGCCAAAGTTAGCCCCTGCTTGTGTGGCTCAGGTGCCTGGCACATGAAGCTACGAGGCAAAACGGGATGGCTATATTTGGTGACTGAGGAAATGGACGGGAGGGTTCTTGAGTTCAGTCCCAGGAGTGACCCCTTTATCACCATCAAACAGGCGAAGAAAGTGACCACAAGAGCCCATCCTCTAATGGTTTATGCTGGTCGTCTCAAGAAGTTCTTTGATGAGTCTGGGCGGAAACTCAAGACCATGAAGTGAGAGAATAAGATACCGAATGTGGCGAGTCTGGCTGCCTTCGGAGGAAGGATTGGCTGACAGATGTGATGCTGCTCAGAAAAGAAAAGAGAGCATAAATGGATCTCAATACCACTTATGGTCCTTGTCTTGTGTCAGTGTTGAACACAGTACAGGATTGGTCTCTGGGAATCGTTGTGTTGGGCAACTGCTCAACACGTGGTACTCCTTGCACAGCGTTTGACTTTTCTGCCAGTGAACATTCGTCGGCCCCCGCCTGACCATGGACCATACAGCAAGCCCTCACTCGAGCTCATGAATGCACAATTTAGGTTGCAGCGTGTCTTTTGCTCCGTGCCATATGCTGTAGATTATTATCCGCTTACCTCAACAAAGGCTGCGCAGGGCTGCTCAAAGTTTTGTGTCCATGATTCGCAGGGTGATGTCGTGTTTCTCACTGAACGTGAATCCTGGCAAGGAGCTCTACATCGTTGATGCCGTCCCCGCCTGCGCAGTCCGTTCCTCCAAAGCAGGGCTCTGCGACTCCTCCTGCTACTGAGAGATATAATTTGCAAGCATTGTATTGTAAGAAATGTGCAGCTGCTCCTGTGCAGCATCTACCTGTTGCCACCAACTTAGGCACAGCAGGTGTCTGCACTAGGCAATCCCCAGGCTTTCGGCTGATTGGCATGCTTGGTCTTTGCGACGTAAACACGGCGCAATTACGCGTACTTACGTGGGAAAGCATCGTTAACTCTTATACACGTAAAACAAGCGCGTTTTACTCGTTTTCCTTCATGTACTGTCTGTGTGCACACCGGACTTGTATTTGCGTGTTTTTGAGCAAGTCGAAATTGTTACAGGCAGGAGCTGTTGACAGCTGTGGGCTGCTTATGCCAAACTGTACTGACACAGCTTGCTGACCATGTGCGTGCCCACGAACAGGCAACTATGAGTTGATTGGTGTTACTGGGGTTGACAAATGGATCTGGGCATACGCTGAAGCCCCAATTTGCTCCACCGAACGCACTCCATCCCAAGTGGAGGAGCACACCAGGAGATCAAGGGATGCTTACAGGTAAGCAGTAAGCGAGAGCAGCATGCTGTTCGTGGGCACCTTTAGAAGGCATCATCAATCCAATCCCTCCCTTGCGATGGAGGGGGGTGGGGGGTATTGGATTGCATACTTGACGTGCGACAAGATTCGGTGAGATCGCCCGTTGGAAACACGATGAATTATGATGAATGGAAATGCGAAATTCATGCTATTGTTCACATTGTGAATAGAACGATGGCTGAAACTGGGTTACGGCGATACCATAAGGTGATGAGTTTCTCTCCCACGCACCAGCCATGTGGAACACGGAAAGAATGAAACAACAATGTGGTAGCTTCACCTTTCAGGCGATTTTGGGGTTGCCGCTGTATTATAAGGATACATACAGTGGCCGCGGTGCTGCGCTCGATGTGGGTTGGAAGGGATTCCCTGGGTGTTGGATATCACCAGATGTCCGATTCATTCCCACCTACAGTCGCAGCCGTTGGTGATGTCTGCTTCGATTGTTGACTCTGTGGTCATTGAATTTGTGCCGATGGCGAGTGGCGATTGGCTCTCTGTGCTTGCCCCAGTGCTATTGGATATGTTGTTTTATGCAAAGTAACGAAGGACCCAAGACCTATTGTACTGTGCTGAACTGTACCACTGTAGCAGGAGCCAATCTTGTCGTTTACAAATACCGTGGATTCACGCATACTTATGCGTATTTGTGCGCGAAAATGGTGTTTATGTTTATGCGCTTAATGGCCCAGAAATGCGTGAGCATGAGCACTGTGTACATACAGCCAGTACATACAGAATCGGGGAGTCCGGGGAGTGGCAGCCAGACTCGCTGGAGTAGGCAGAGGATGACCTTTAGTACGACGACGTCGTTGCCCTTGCCGAGGGCAAGGTGGATGCTGTGTTGCGGGTGCCCAAATGGGCGGCGGACTGATCATTGTTTGCGACTTCATTTCTTAACCTGGGTGTGTTGATGCGCTGAAAAATGCGTAAATATGGCGGTAGAAGGGCCATTTATCTGTTTACGCGTTGTCACGCATAAAAACGTAAAAAGCAAACAAAGGACTTGAAAACATAAATAATAACAAGCCTGGCAGGAGCCCCTGGTCAGCGCAGGACAGACGCACGAGAGCGAGTGATAGCTTCAGAATAGCGATTGCAAGTATAGAGGGAAGCGTCCACAGTAATCCACACATGAACAATGAGAACTCAAGAGCAAGTGATTTGCGGCTCTGCTGATTAAAGGTCGCAAGCCTTTCGATGTGTAAGTAGGAATTGTTGCGACAGTGCGATAAACCAACACAAAACAAATTTGGAACTGTTTACATGATCAGCAATTGCCACAACGCAAGCCGAAATGGCTGGTTGCCTTCGTGAACGCCCGGAATTGCTGCATCCCGTCTCTGCAACAGCCTTCACAGTAGCTGAAGAGTGTCTTTTGCTGCCTTAGCCCGTGATATGGGGGCTTTGGCCTCCAGCCTCTGCCTCATCATTTGTGCTGGATAACGTTGGCCACATGTGGGAGTTGAGATCCAGGCTATGGGCATATTTGGGATTCACAAGCACAGGGCGAAGGCAGGTGTTAACAGCACATAGTATGTGGAGACTTTATCCATCCGATCAGCTATAGCCACCAACCGTGTGCTTGCTTTTGGCGACAGGGAGTTGTATCAAGGGGTGGGCATTACGGAGGTGCATGAGGCCGACGAGTGGGGCGATCAACGGCGCATAGTGATCCACGAGGCGTACGACGACGCGCGGAAGCGCCTTGTACGCATGCCCGCTTACATGTGGAAGGCGTAACACCTGTACGCACGGGCAAGGCGGTTGTCCATGCCAGCTGACCGGTTTTCATGGGCTTTTCAGCTCGATGGGGGCCCGAGGAACGCTGGCGTCCAATGCACTGGAAGGCGATTGCGTGGGCACTGACGACGTCTTGTGGTTTTCCGCCCAACGGCTGCGGCCGTTATGGTTGTTGGGCACCGTGCTCTTTATCTTGTCTTTCTCTGGAGACGACAGGAGGCGGGCAGGTCTCAATACCCCGGTGTGCAAGGTTGGACCCCACGCGAGGGACCTTGACTATGCACAGCGCACCCTCGTGGGAGACCGCATGGAAGCGAAAATGCCCAACGCAAGGTCGCTTCACTTTGTAGCGTTCATGTGATGAGCGGAGACACGGGCCACTCTACGGCATTGAACGGTTCAAGCAACGGCTGAACTGCCCGTGGTAGTTCAATGCCGGGACGGGCGTCTAAAATGGTGCTGGCCATGACGGACTGTTGGAGCAGTCAACTGTCTCTACGCACTGGCAGAAGAAATGGAGCACAATGTGATGCGATGTGAGACCACAGTTTGGGGTATGGTGGTTTCTACCCCTGCATGACTCCTGCTCAGCCCTTGTCCCTTACAAGCATCTGTTTGGCGCTGTGTCGCCCGTCTGCTGCCCATGTCACTATGGGCCGGGTGCTCACACAACAGTCCATATGTACAGTTGACGACTGCACGCCTAGGTGCTTGCCTGTCCAAGCTCACAAAGCATATGCTGTCGAGCAACATGTCCAACGTCTGGGTGCATCCCAGCAACAACGTGTTCGTGTCCCAGTATTCAAAAGGCGACTTCGACATGTCCAGCACCCCATCACCTCCCAGCGACCAACAAGTTCTTTCTCCCAGCATCCAAGGCGATATCAATGGCGTCCAAGGTGGACAGAATCCACGCACTCCGGAAATGAAACAAAACTCCATTCTTGTATCGTTCCAAGCCGCGTTGTCCAGGTCATCAGAAGAAAAAAAATCGCTCAAAAGAAACCCACGATCCCCAGAGATCCAGGAGCCCCAGAGTCTCCCCTGCAACTTGCTGCACATTATTTTGGGCACACCACTCCAAACACAGCTACGGAACAACTCAACGAAGTCCAGCTATCTGCCCTCCATAACCGCTAAATAATTTAAAACAACTTGTGTGTGAACCTGTGCGCAATCTTCTTCAGAAAAGCGCTCCTTCCATGCCCTCAAACTCAAATCCTTGCATCCTAAGACCAACAAACACTGAATATCCTCTCCTCGGCTGCGCTCCGCAACAGAACAGTATCAGCTCATGCCAGCCGACTTCATGCCGACACACCAGATGACAAGCCGGGGCTGATCGCCCACGGCTTGAAAAAATCGACCTCCCTCATAACTTTCCGCCATAGGTCGCCCCCCAGGCCTTCCAATCCACATTCAGACTCACGCCCGTGCGAGGAGCCCTCCTGAATCGTGTGCTCCTTCGAAGCCGAGCCCAAGCCCACAGCACTGGCTTCCAGTTCCAGGGTCTCCATCGCAACCCGCAGCCTGCCACCATCCTCCTCCTTGTCCGTTTCTTTGTCAGACACATAGCGCTCCCGCATCGCAGACTGAAGCCCCATCACAACCACATCTTCTGGAGCGCCGAAGATAAGTTCCACCTTCCCGTCCTCTTCTGTGTCTCTGTGCCCTTGCTGGTGCTGCTGTGTCCACGCTGACGGCGACATTCCTGTCGGAGGGGTCATGCACATCTTGCACGAAGACGGGCTCCTGCCTACAGATTTGCCAAGACTGGAACGCGGCCGAGGAGGGGTTCGTGACAGGCCGTTGGGCGACTTGTTGAAGAACCAGCCCTCGAACTCGCTCTTGTGCGACTGGCAGGCCTCGATGTCCATGCTCATCAGCGAGAAACACAAATCCGTGAGGCTGTCCAGGGACTTGCCCTGCGAGGCAGCATCCATGTGCCGCACCTTTGTCGGGGTATGAGCTTGCCACTTGGGGATCTGAAACCCCTCTTTCGAGCGCACCTGCGGCGGCTGCAGCCACAGAATCACAGTGTCAGGCAACCGCCAAAGGATACCGCTTGGCCAACTATGAAACAATCGGTCAGAAGCAAGGTCCAGATGTTGCTTGGCACAGCTCGCAACTTTGGATGTTCCAAAAGTGCAGCACACTTTGTTCAATTGAAAATCAAACCACAGAGTTAGGAATCACCACAGCGCTGTTGCATTCAGGCTGCATTTGGTGCTCATTGTGTGGAAGCATTTACAACATATGCAAATCATCGCCTGCTGCTACGGGAAAGTCAAGCCAGGGGCAGAAAGGCACAAACATGCACGACCTGCTGTGGCTTACCATCTCTGGCTCTGGAGTGGTGTCCCGCAACACATGTGCAGTGCTTGAAACGAACATGACGCCAGTAAAGCCACTGGCGTCACCCCCCAGCAAACTCTCGGGGATCAAGTCTTCACAGAAGAATTCTGTACAACAAGAAGGAAAGTAACTCAAGCAGCATGGCATCATCAGATAGGGCTGCCAAGCTTTGTGAGGATGGGTTGGACCTCTGCAAAACCTACCAACAATCTTTCAAAAAAGGCTGCCCACACCAAAGCACAATTTTTCTATTGTATGCACAACATTCCATCGAATCTCCTGCAGACCGTACCTGACTTCTTCCTCCTCCCCCCCACACGTTTCCTTCGCCCTCGTCCAAGTCCAGGCCTTCCAGGCCGTCTGCCAAGCTTCTTTATCCCACCGACTTTCATCACATCTGTAATTACCCCTGGCACTCCTGCATTCGCTGGCTGTGGTTCCGGTTTCGGCTTCAACACCGGCTCCTCGACCTTGTCAGACTCTCCTGCCTCCTTCACGGTCTCTTCTGCGTGGTTGCAACAGCACACATAAGCCACACGCCTCTACCTCTGGGAGTACTTCACTAAAGATTTTCAGCACGACAACAGACCTTGAACAGACCTTAGCAGAACGCAAATGGAGCAAACATGGACTTGGCAGGGGATTGATTAGGGAAGGAAATGTCGAGCGGCACCCGATCGCGGACGCGGCTGGTCCCGCGCGCCCCTCACCGTCTGTTGTCTTCTCTTCCTTGCCCGGCGTCGGCGGGCCCTGCACGGGCGGCAGGGCAGGCGCCTGGACGGGCACGGCCTCGTCGCCCGCCCGCGGCGGAAAATTGCACCGCGCCGTCGGTCCGCGGATCTCCCGCGCGGCCTTGTCGTACGCCCGGGCCGCCTCCTCGGCGGTGTCGAACGTTCCGAGCCACCTGTCGGGCAACCGGCAGGAGAAGGTGTGAGAGGTCGATCGATCCACCTGTCGGCCAAGCGCCGGCGGCGCGCGAACCTCGCGATGCCCCTTTCCCGGCAAGATGGCCAGCAAGGCAGCGGGACGCCCCGTGACTCACGACATCTCACACATCCAGGGGAAGTCAATCCGAACTGAAGAGGCACAGATCACGACCAGGAACGCTGTGGGTGAGTTTCCCAAACAGAAGGCGGGCAACTCCCTCGCTCACTCGACGTCTGGTGACTGCCTCGTTACCTCCTCGTGCCCTTGCATGGATCCCGTATCTCCGCAGCCCACTTTCCCCACGGCCTCTGCCTCACGCCGCGGTACGTCTTGTTCTTCCCCTTGGCCACGACGACCGGAGGGGGCTCTCCCGTCGGTATCAAGGGTTCGCTGGGCTCCGCCTGCGAGCCAGGCACCCACAGTTTGCGCAACGCCGCCGTGGAACACTTCAAAATGGCCCACACGAACGACGACGTGAGGCCAAGCCGCAAGCGGCCGGGGCGGCACCAACGGGTGCTCGACAAGCGCTGGCGCTCTCAACACAACACCACCACCGGAGAGTTTACCAACAGGGACGGCACCGCGCTTCGCGTTCATCGACGATCGGTTCGAGCGCTCACGATTAAACGCACGCTGGCGTCTTTGAAACGGGAAGGCCTGCCGCGGATGCGGGTGTCCTTGGGCGCACCATCCGCGAGCCAGACATTGGGCGCAAGGGGAGCGCAAATCCACGCAACGCCGGAACAGACTTCTGGCCCCTGGAAACGCAGAGGCCCACAGTCGGCGCGGCAGCACCACGGCCCACAGCGACCGCACACTACCGAAGCACCACGACCGCACACCAGCAAGGCCCTGGGTGAGGCACTTGCACCCCAGAGGGCAGCCGCAGGGCACTCGCCACCTGCGAGTCCAAGGTGAGGGGGGGCGCGGCGGGCCACGGTGTCCCTGCGCCGGATCGTTTTCGGACGGGGCGGCTTTGTCGGAAACGCCCCGTTCCTCCGATGGAAGCGCTTGATCTCCAACTCGTACAGGATCAGACAACGGGCTTTCCTCGAGCGGAGGTCGCCCGCGAATCCCAGCGGCGGGGCCTCACAGCGCCATCTGCGCTGATCCGCCCTGATCCAGCGCTCCACGGTCGCACCATCGCGCCCACATCAACCGCATCGCCAAGGAGGGCGAGCCCATCCGTCGGCACGCGCCGGGGGCCCTCACCAGCGACACCGACCGGGCGCCTCCGCCGCGGCCGGCCGCGCCCCCGTGGCCAAAACCCTAACAATCCGCCCAATCCGGGGCGCATGCCACGCTGTCGGCTTTTTCGCCCATCCCGCCCGCCACCAATCCTCCCCATCCCATCCCAGCGCGGCGCGGCACGCGAAAATCCACACGGCCGGCCACCAGCGGCGCGTCCGAGGTCCTCACAACGACTCCACGCCCCTTGTCCGAACCCCATGCCCCTCCCTGCGCCACGCCCCAAAACCCCGGAGGTCAAAAAAAGGCGAAATCTATGTTGCCCACCTTTCCTCCCAATGGGCCGCTTTTCCTCTTCACCTCCCCGGCCCTCTTCGCCCCGGGGGACCCGCCCTCACAGATCCCCTCCACCGGCATGTTGCGCACCGCCGCCGTCAGCGCACTCGCCACCTTGACCCTACCGTCCGGCGGCGATCCCGCCGGGCCCCGCTGCTGCGGCGGGGACGACGTGCTGTACTCGCACTCCGTCCGCTCCCACGATGCGCACCCGCCCTGCGCCGCCGGCGGCACCGGCGCGCTCCACGGCTCGCCCGCCATGGCTGGCCGCACCTTTGTGCCTGGGTGCCGGCCACTGCCGCTGGGTGGGCCAGCCGTTGGCGCCCGGGGGGGTGAGGACTGCTTCGCGGTGCTGGTGGGGATCGTGCGGGGCTGTGGACCAAATTGGCAGGCGCAGGGCTGACGCGGCCGCTCCAGTGCGACAGCCGGCAGCCCCGTGTTTCTGTGACGCAGCGTGCCGGGGCCGCACGGCCGGTGGGCGCTCGCGGCCGGGGCGCGGCGGATCAGCCGGCGCTGATCCGGCTGCATGGACCCTTGGGGGTTGTAGGGCGGACTGGGGGTGACCCAATTGGGGGGGAAGGGCACCGGGCCCAAGAAACCGAGGCCATTGTCGCAAAGTATTGCTGCGCGAGGTGGTGGTTGGTCACACTGTGTTGCTGTTGGGGAAGACACCCTGTCGATTGCGTTACTGCGGGCCTCACGGGTCATGGTGCCTCCTGAGTGCTTACCGCGCAGTGGGTGAATAGCTGGGCCGGATTGCGTGGCAGCTGTCCCTTTGTTGGCGTACGTCCGGGGCCCTGACGGCCCTTGTGGGTTCCCTGCGGCCTCTTGGCGAGTTGCTTGAGGGATATACCTCCGGTCTGTTTGCAACCTTTCGACCGAGGCCATTCCGGCCTGGAATCCTGGGCCTCACCGGGAACCAACTTGGCAGTATTCGCATAAAGATTCATGTGGCATGGCAACCATCTATTCGTTTAGATTGGCTCCATTTATTGGTGCCCCGAACAATAACACTTGGCATCAAATTGACGCTTGGGGGTGGGGTGGGGGGGTTAGACCTGTGAAGCTAAGAGATTGTGTCATTGCAACAAAATCGACATAAGGAGGAAAGATACCCCAAAAGGCCGTGGATCAGTTAGAAACAACTCATGACTTGTTCTTAAGCAACTTGCAAGTGTTCGTTGATCCGAAAGGGCCTAAAATGAATCAATCTACAAAAATTAAGGTTGTCCGCCTCGCCTATAATGCTATTTAGATTCCCATTTCTGAATTCAATAAAATGAGGCTCATTTTATTGAATTCAGAAATGGGAATCTAAATAATCAATTGTGCTCGCACAATTTTGATTATTTTTATCTTCAAAACCACCTAGAAATTGCATATCATTGTCACATAATATTGTTGAGTCACCCTTGCATCGACATAAGGATTGACGCTAAGAGGAGGGGGGGAGGGTGTGTGTGTGTGTGTAAGATGGCATTACAAATTAATGAGGCAAAACCCCTCCTTTTCCACCAATATTGTAGGCACTATAAGAGGGAGCCCCAGAACAACACAAAGAACAAAAGCAGGAGAGTGTATTAACTCCCTTCCGTTCAAAATGTCCCATTACATGTGGTGAAAAATGGGGTTCAAACGTGTGTTTCCTGACTTTGACATCCTACCAATATCATATGAGTTGTGCTTTGACAATTCTGCAATATAGTACATATTAGGTTGGCTTGGGATACAAGGGACAAATAAGAGGTTTGGAGGCATTTTGGAGACAGTGCGGTTCCGCGATGGAGGAACCGCAATATGGAGATAGCATCATCGCGGAAGCGCACAAACACTCTAAGGTCCATATCCAGCCTGGGACCGGCTGGTGCGGTTCCGCGATGGCGGAACCGCACAAAAATCTCCAGGGTCCATTTACACCACACGACGCCTGGTATAATACCTGGGAATACCAGTGGTATTCAGGCCTCCTGGACTGACAAGCGGGGGATGGTGAAGGTGGACAAAGTCTGGAAACATACCAGTGATTTGCAGCGCGCGCTGTTGGATGGGATGTGTGGGAGGCCTCCACGGGTGACGATTACCATATCTTTGAAACCACCGCACACAACGCCAGAAGTAACAAAAATTTACAAAAATGTTGAAACAACAAAAAGTTACAAAAAATGTTCATACAACAAAAAGTTGCAAAAATGTTCAAACAAAAACATCCTAAAATGACTTGGGGACCAAAGGACCCGTACGCCCGCCGACATCCTATACAACAAAAAGTTGCAAAAATGTTCAAACAAAAACATCCTAAAATGACTTGGGGACCAAAGGACCCGTACGCCCGCCGACATCCTATTGTCCCTGTCCACTACCCCACAACCCCTCGGCAACTAATCCCTCCGGAAGGTGACCTCATCCGTCACAGTTCGCACCCGCCTAACGACCGCCACGGGCCGCTGGGGGTCGTCCTCGGGGGCCAAAGAGCACCCTTCGAGGCCCCACTACAAATCGAGGGCGGGGTCGTCATGCTGGGGATGGGGCCCGGCAGATGGCACAGGGTCGGGCTGCCTGCTGTGCAAGGGCTCCTCTGTATCGAGCCCACGGCGAGGGTGATGGAGCCGCCAAGCCGCGGGAAGGTCATCGTAGGAGGGCAGGCCGTCTCCAACGTCCACGTGATGGACAGCCTGCGAGGGTGGGGCAGAAGCGGCCCGTAAATCCGCCCAAGGCCCCCACTGCCCGGGGCCGGGGGAGGAAATAGAGTGGGAAGGGGCGGAGGGGTCCAAAGAATGGGGGGGGGCGGAAGG
>CAJHUC010002413.1:0-30275 GCA_905146915.1 Ostreobium quekettii | reverse complement strand
AAAAACTTTGCTCTGTGCCTTTGGAGCACTGGGACGCTCATCCTATGGCAGAACCCACACTTTCTGGGCATCTTTCATCACATAGAACCACTTTTCATTGGTATGGATCGTTTTTGCAAAATCGAGAAATTCCCACTTCCGGCCAACTTTTCACATGTGGCCAACGATCCAGCGCAGCCTAGCATATCTCTGCTCTTGTGTGAGACACGGCTTGATCCACCTGCCAATCCTTCTTACACCCATTCCCTTCAAGTGCTTAAAAATTGTCGATTTTGGCAAATCTGTCTTGGTAGCCAATTACCGAATCGTTCGCTGCCTAACCGGGGAGATCGTCAACACCTTCGATCGCACCTTGTCAGCAGCATTGGGGTGCCTCCCACAGTTGCCTTGATGGCAGCGATGGAGGTTGAAAACTCCTCACCTAGAAATCTGGGTTTTGAATGTAGCTCTGATTCGCCGGATCGTCTTCGAATTGCAGCTGTAAGCCACGGCGAGTTCGGTGATCAAACCCGCCGGAACTCGCTTTTTTTCACCTTGTGTCTTCACCAGGACCGCCCCAACCTTCAGCCTTGACAGCGTTGAAAGTTCTGTATAGGCGGCTTTGTTTCGCCGCCGGGAAGGCGTGCCCCTCACCATCGCGAAAAACGCCCGTTTCGGTGACTTCGTTGAAAACGGGTGTTTTTTTGGCTTGAGAACCCTTGCTACAAAGTCCTGCCAAATCCTCAATACTTAATAGATCGACTTGAAATTTCGACTGTATACTTCCGAAACATAGACACAACTTTGGGAGAAATTTCATTGAAAATTGAGCTCTTGTGATAGAGAAGTATTGTGCCAAAGTCATAGAGGACAATTAATTCTGGACGGAGAAAGTATTTTATAAGGCCCGTCCATAGGCTGGCAACCATCCTCTTTCAGTATTCTAATATACAATATACTTAGTGTGCATTCCCCTCACACTCTTCCCCCCAGCAACGAAACGACCCTATGAGCACACCCATTATTCCCCCCTCTTCTATATTGACTACGTTCAACTCTAGTCCCCCCCCCCCCATTTTAATGTAGAAAGCTCTTTCCCGTCACTCGCTAGTTACGCATCCTAGTCACAATATTAATACTTCCTCCGTCCGGAATTAATTGTCCTCTATGGTTTTGATGCCTTACTTCTCCATCATATGAACTTCATTTCTCATTCAAATTTCTTTCAAAACTACGCATATGTTTTGAGAGTATGCAGTCAAAATTTCAAGTCAATCCGTTGAGTATTGCGGATTTGGCAGCACTTTGCAGCAATGGTCATCTAGCCAGAAACCCACCAATTTTTCAACATCCCTGTTGGAATGGCCATTTCCGTTGTTTTGAGGAGCACGCCTTTGCGGCAGCGCTACAGAGCCGCCCGGGCAAAACTATCCACACCATTTGGACAGAAGATTATGGAGGTGCTGGCCAAGGAAAAGGGCAACAGAAAATGTGTCTTGAAAGTCCTGATCGTGGAAGTCGCTGTGTCTTGTGGTTGCAATTCAAGTTCGATTAGCCAAATCAGAGATGCCCATCAGGTCCAAATTTCTGAACCATGACTTTTGGACCTCCAACTCCACTATGAGGGATACTACAGGAGGCCTCCCAAATTCCTTGTAGACCTTTAGGAAGGTGGTGGCCATCACCCCATTCAGCGGCAGACAATTAGTGTGCAATTAGGGGGCAATTAGGTAATGACCCTCCTGGATAGGAATAGTGAATCAACCATTTTCTAGCACTAGAAGGGCTTGAGCTTGAGAAGACTAGCTAGATGGATAAAACTATGTCTCTTAAAGGGAAACGCACTTGTTGGGCTGCGACAGATTGTGGATAGTATGCAAGAATTGGCAAATCGTGGCAGTTTGTGGGGTGTGCACCAGGCTGCTCACAAAGACCACGATTCAAGCCTCAATCAAGGCAGATTGTCTAAACAAGTCTACTGCATAACTTTGGAACAATAGCTCGCACATAACTCAAGCTTGAATACCCTGTATCCTAGCCTTGTTTTTTAGAGTATACACGTCAAAAATTGACGATAGCTGAGATTTCAAAAATCGTCAAAACTATGATAATGGCCCTCCACGATGGGGATCCAAACACACTCGCGCATATTTGGCAAGTGCTTTTCTATGTAAGGGACACAGCCCTTCACTGCAAAGATGACAACGACTTATCTTTAGCGCACCAAGGACGGGAGTGACCCAGAAAAATGCAGTTCTCCGACGGATGCGGAATTTGCACGCACACGTTTTGGACGATTTTTGGCCAATTTTGGGGGCCATCCAGAGGAGGTGCGACTAGTTATTTTTTCTTAAGAATTATTAGTTAAGGGTTTTGCAACCCAATCTTTCCGATTCTGATATTTTTTGGTAAATTCAAAGTGTCCTTTATAACGAATTTTGTCTCTCGAATAGAGGACAATTAATTCTGAATGGAGGAAGTATGACATGGCTACTTGGGGTAAAGGCTTATTTAACATTTTTTGGAGTAGAAATAAGTAATCTCTATAACCCTTTGGTGGGTTTATTTAGAAGTTCATAATGCTTCTAGGCTTTTGAAACACCCAAATCTGTTAAGAATTGATGAAGTTATGGCCCTTTGAAATTATAGTACTAAGGGTTGTGGACGGATGGAGGCTAGTACTTGAGCGTAGAGGGAAACGGGTCGGACGTGGGTGAACGGGGGACGGTGACATGGTGCCTGGACATGCACTTGAGTTGTCTTATCTTAATGTGATAGCGATGGACTTATGATCGGGCATCGCACGTGCAATATGTGTGCGCGCATGCGTTAGATCCATACAACACTCTTGGCCCACTCTCTCGCCTCCCGCGAGCCAACAAAACACTGCCACACTACGCCGTCACCTCTTGCCGACAGCAGGCCTTGGGGATCAATCCCTATTGAGCATTGGGCCCACCACGTGACTGCTGAATCGACTACCCCGGATACGCCCACCGTCCAAGGTGGAGAGGCTGGCTGACCTCAAGCAGCCAAGCTGCAAGGTAAGGCAACCCTAACGCCTCCGGAAACCAGCAGATACTGACGGGGCCATGACATTTTGGGTTTAGCCATCCCCTCAGTGGGGCTATTGAACACCCAACCATGGATGCCGTTTGCTCTCCCAGGGTTGTTCCACTCACTGGAAACCTTTATTGTGGTTGTCCCATTGGTCGTTGCGTTCTCAGCCCAGGTCGCCTGTTCGTACTCTCATTCCAGTCAGTCATCCAGTCAAACTCATAGTACTCCTCGTCGCATTCCCACTGTGTCCCTCCAGACCCACCCACACGCTTGCCTCTTTTTGATTCCTTGGGCAGCTTGTCCATTGGCTCCACAGCTACGTCAACGCCTTGCCGCTCGTCCCTTTGCATCCTAGCTCGTTTTGCCACCGTTGCCTCCACCAGAACTGTAGACTTCCGCTCAACCCTTTGTTGGGCCTCCACTTGCTATTGTCAAATTCGTTTGTAAACCTTGGCCCAGTCCATTGGGCTACCCATGGCATTTAGCGAAAACCCTGGTGGTTAGCAAAGGCTCACGGGGGTATGGGCCATGGGGTTCATCCTCACAACAACTTGGGGTCGGCTGGATATGGGGGTTGTATGAACAAAGTAGAACAACTATGAGTAGTAATGTCATGGCTCCTATAAACAACACTCTTCCCCAGAAGTCTGATATCCATGGTAAGTTTTTGGTTGGCAGCAAGGCGGTAGTCATTGCCAGCTTGACGTTGTCCCTAGTCGGTTGATCTGTCAATTGTTTGGTCATCGGTCCATTGCTGACATTCTTCTGAACCAACATTAGCCACTGGGTTGCGCTAGTCCAAAACCTTCTCTAGCACTTCTTGATACCAATGCATCTGTCCCTCACAGTCGTTTGGGTTTGATGCAGCAACTCGTTGATGTCTTGACCATCATGTTGGCCTTTGGCCACGTCCGTGGGTAGGCCTCTCAACTCGTTGCCCACTCGTGGTTCAGAGCTCTTCTGGCCCAGCGTGTCAGCCTGGGGCAAGAGATAGTTCTCCATGCTCTTCTGGTTTTCCTCAATTGAGTGACCACCCAACTAGTCATTTCTATCTTGGCTCAGGGGAAGTTCGCATTGCCCGCCAATGTTTGTGGCCATGCACAGCAATTTGTTAGAGATGTTTTCATTCATCCTACTGGTAGCCATGCAAGCCGGTCCCTCAACTCCAATTGATTCACATTGTGGGTCACTTGGGTCGTCGCCTAGGGTCTGCAAGCTGCCTTTCCCACCTCGCTGTCCCTGACCCTGGGAGGGGTCACTCCTCCCATCCCCGTCCCTTGTCTACTGGGGTAGGTCATCAAACTCCCCCTTGCTGGTCAGACTAAACGTCCCTCCTACTACCTCCTTGCTCCCAACCAAGTTGAACGGCAGCCCACCAGGGTTACCATGATCCACAACCCCACTGGACAAGTCAATTAGTTCCTCTATCCTAGTTGGTTCATCCGTCTGGTTGTCAGGGCCACTGCAGTCCCTTATGCTATTTGACAAAGTAGTTGGACCCCTCGCCCATGGCGGGGAACTATGATAGCCATAGCCTGCCATAGGGAGAGGCATACCTATTGGCGGGTCTTCAGTTCTCAATAATTCATTGAGCGAGTTGTATTAGTCGTTATGGTCTACTTTGTTGGACATGGGACTAGTCACCCTCTTCATTCTAGTCAACTAGAATAGCAAGTCATTATGGTAGCCACCATCCCCTATGCTGGATAGGGGCCTGGTCATTCCCATCAATCAAAATAGCAAGTTATCAGGGTTGTCATCTTCTGCCTTGCCGAATGGAGGCTTGACTCCCACTCTCATTCCCATCAATTGAAATAACAAGCCGTCAGGGTCGTCACTATCCCCAAACGATTCCTCTTGGTTGTAGCTATCAATTGTCAGGTATGGTAGCTTCTCATACCACGAGACTTGTGGCCGCCACTAGCTTCTGATTGCATGTGGGAATTGTTTATTACTTACTTTCTTCTAGGTATACAACCTATTTTCTCTAGCGCTTCTAATTGGAAGCTCCCCTAAGCAATTGCGTTTTGTTTTTCTGGTACCCCTGTTTGTGTCGTTTGTCCTTCTTTTGGCACCATGCAATAGGTGGGTGGGATAATGTGTTCGCCCACCTTTAGCTTCTTACTCTCCCAATCGATTTTTGTTCAGGCTTGGGAAACCCAGGGCACTCCAAGTATGGCATTGGACCTGAACAAGTTCAGCCCAATAGTAATTATGGTGGTTGTGTATGTCCCCATCTCCATTGTACCATTGTTGTACATAGGTCTGGCCTTCTGTAGTGTTCTATCTGCCATACCCACCCTATTTATTCTTACTGGGAAGCTTCCCTCTAGTGTCGTTTGTAGGAATCCATTAGCCACATAATTATCAGTGGCCCCGGAATCCACTAGTATGTGCATTGGTCTTCCTCCAATATGTCCGTAGTATATAAGTAAGCCTTGGTTGGATGTTGAGGCAGTATAGGCATGCCCACAGTACTCTTGTTCTTGCTCCTCTAGGTGTTGGGGGCTTCCCTTTGGTGATGGTGTAGCATTTTTGTGGCTTCCTAGTCTATCCCCTTTCCGTATGCCAAGACTTGGTCCACAGTTTTGGCGATATGCACGTACCCCTCGCACTGGTGACATTGAACCCCATGTGATTGGCCACCCTAGAGATTGTCCAACTTCATAGGGCTCGGTCTGACTTGTGGTGCTGGCCGTAGGATGTGTTGTGTCATAGACGCTTGTTGTTGGTTTCTTGAGGCTCTATGTATCCTAAAGAAATTGTTGTCAACCCGTAGCATGTGAGTCATTGCCTGTTGTAGGTTCTGAGGGATTGCTCTCTTAATGCTTAGTCTAGCTGTTGCTTTCAAGCCCCACTTTTGTCCAAGCATTCACCATTGCTTATTCCCATCAGATGGGTCTTTAGGTCTATAAACCTTTCCGTATAGTCTTCTACACTCGTGTGCTGGTTTAGCCTTTTCAATTTGTCTCGGGCCTTCTATTGCTCGTTGCTTGCTCCAAACTGACCCTATGCAATATTCACAAACTCCACCCATGTCTGTACGGCACCCTCTCCGTGAGTCTCCATCAGGTTTTGCCATCAAAGTGAGGTTGACCCTCGGAGGAGGCTGGCCACAAACTTGATGCAATACACATCATCTTGTACACTCAGCAAGTAGAGGTATTGTTTAATTTGGAACGCCCAATTTGTGAAGGTTCCTTGCCATACCCCCTCATACGTTGGTGGTTTGAGTGGCTTTGGTAGCACTAAACCTTGGTCGCCCAGTGAGCGGTCGAGTTTGGGTTTCAATCAGACTGGCTGTGGCGGTGATTGCTTTGTCCAACTGGCTCTTGATGTGCTTATTGGCCTCGTTTTGATGGGTCTCCATGTGCTGTGCTAATTGGTTCCATCGATCCCCTTGCACTTGCTTGATAGCCGCCTATAGGTGGCCTGGCAAAGCTCTGGTTGGTGTCGGGTATTGGCTTTGGGTATTGCCTGACTAACTCATTTTTTTGGTTTTGTGCACTTTCTGCCTTTTCTCTTCAAAGTAGTTGATCACTAACGCCTCCTGACGTCTATGCGTTCTTTCCTTGGGACTGCCCTCGAGGTTGGTCACTGGCCTGATGTCTTTGGACATCCGGCCTTCTTGCCCTTGGGGCACTTGTCTACTCTTGACATCTCGGATGTCCTAGCCATCTCGCCCTTGGGCTGGCCACACTGCTAGTGCTCTCTGACACCCAATGCTTCTTCTCGACTTTGCCCTCGAGGCAGGCCATATGGTTGTCGTCCTCGGGATGCTCCGCTCTCAATGCCCTCGGGGCGGTCTCACAGCCAACGCTCTCTATCGCTCAGCACTTCTCCAATCTCTGCCTCGGGGCTCAATACACGATTTACATCTTCAGGATATCCTGCCGTGCCGTCCTTAGGGTATATATTGCAGCTTCCATCTCCTTAACGTTTAGCCACCTCTAGTTGTGGGCCAGGCTCGCTTGAAGTGTTGCTTCGTTGTTGGCAACTTTGCTAGCTCCAAAACTAGGTTGTAAGGGGGCTCGGCCCCTTTGTGACCGACCGGGGCTTGGCCCGTCCATCCTATTCGACTCATGAGTCAGTCGAGAATAGGAGTGAGATGGAGAGATAGAGTTACGACAAGGTTTGGAGTGGTAATTTTGTATTACAATAGTAAGAGATGGGTAACGATATTTATAGCTGCCCGTAAGGCAACAATATGGCAGCCCAAGGGGTGCCGCCAGAAATTTGTTTCAAATTAAATGTTTTGTTCATGCTCTGTTCACCCGTTCGCTTCCCGTACCTAAGGTGAATCACCTTGGGGTCACCCAACGCCCCGTCTGACCCATTGGGCCCTAAGTCATACCACTCCCCTGACTATGACCTGGTTGTACCCGTATTGCCATATTCAATAACATGGCAGCTCCTTATAGCTCTTTTTCCCCTTCATGTTTTATTGCAAGCGAGCGAAGCGAGCGGAGCTTTATAGAGCAAAATCGCAATTTTGGCTGCCCGCCAACCGCTGATCGCCCACCGCCGACCGCCCACCGCGCATACCCTACCCCCTCCCCAGGCTTCCTGGTGCTGCGCGCACCGTGCGTGGGTGGTGCATGGCAGGGACGCTGATCGGCCACACGCCACCCCTTTTCGGGTTTCCTTGTGCCTCGTGCAGTGCATGGAATGGGCGCTGACCGCCCATTCACACCCTCCCCTGACTTTCCTGTGCCTCGCGTGGCACGCGTGCGGTGCGCGACGGCATGGGCGCTGATCACGCACTCATGCCCATCTGCGGGCTTCTTGCACCAGGGCACGGAGCATGGGCATGGCGCGGCGTGGGCGCCAACCTGCCTCCCACCGGCTTCCCCCAGGTTTCCTCTGCCATCGCACGCACCCTCCTGGCCAGGGCTTAGGCATGACTAAGGGGCCCAGATGGGGGATTTTGCGCGGCGCGCCGCAGGCGACATGGTCACTTTTTTTTGTGTTACATGCGTTGCTATGCGTTTGTTGCCTATGGTGAGCCTCCCGTGTTGTAGGTGAGACCTCATCGAAGACGGGTGCGCATAGTGGTGCCATGCATGGATCGCCGGCTAAAGCCCACCGCATCCCTTACTTTGACCGGTATGTGGGCGCATCGCGGTGGCTACAAGCGACGACATGAGCCGCAGTGTCACTGACAAAGATTCTCCCCTGGGCCTTTCCTTGACTGGCGTGTGGTGCGCGGCCGCCATGCCATGGGCGGCATCCCGGTTGCCTCTGGCTTCCCCTGGGTTTTCTCCACCGGCGCCCACGGACAGGTGGGATTGCACATGACTAAAGGGGGGGGGTTCCCGGGACACATTTGGTGCCATGTGCCGTGTGCGCATGGTCACTTTTTTGCATTATGCGGGCGGTCGTTACGGCCTTTGCATTACAAAGCATTGGTGGAGAGGCCTGTGACAGGCGTTATGCATACCCTTGACCACGGACTGGGAATGGGGGGGTGGGGGGTGGGGGAGGGTCAGCGGGCTGCGTGAACCAGGAGGGGCTTGGGCAAGCGGTCGGCGGTGGCATTCCCATCGCCTACAGCCTTGGCTCGAGTTGCGTCTGGGAGGGGCGAGCGGAGTGGGATGTAGGGGTTTGGGGGGAGCCAATTCAAACGAATCTGTTCATGGCGATTGATGCAACCGGTCGCTTGTTGTGATGTTCATCTCGAGCAAGATACTGGCCGCTCTGGAGTGCCTCTTGGCCATAGACTGGAACGAGTGGCGTGGTTGTTTGTCTCTTTTTGTTCTTTTTTTTTGGGGGGGGGGAGGTAGGGGTTGGCAGACAGGGGAATGATCAAATTTGCAAATTGCGTCCGCGGCAATTGACCCAACGGGTCGATCGCCATGGTCGCACACTTCAAAGAGGCTTGACAGCCTCGCTGCAGTGCTTCAAGCTGCTTCCTTAGCCGCCGATTGGAAGTGCATGGTGTTGGGTGGTGGTGTTGTGGATGGGGTGGGGTGGGGGCGCAAAAGAAGGTCAAATTCTGTTTGTGGCGATCGACCCAATGGGACGATTGGTGTGACTTTTCACTTCAAAAAGGTGTGCTGACGTCCTTGGGTGAGTGGTTTGGAGTGCAGCTTTGGCACTCGCTCTTGCTCTTAAGAAAGTAGTTGTGTGTAGGTTGTTTGGGGTTTAGGGTGCCAACCTTGCAAGCTTTATGCGATTTGGCAGACGAATTGTAGTAAACTCATGTGTGTGCATATGTGCACTACTTGAGCGAGCATGGTTGCACAAGCAACGTACATTTTATTATTGTGTTATACACCAAGGGAGCTATTCTCCTCCCATCTACCCTATTTTGCGAGGTCCGTCGGTAGGCCGGCAAACCCTCCTCTTTTAGAGGTTTTAATATACAATATATTTAGTGTGCATTCCCTTCACAATTACTCTTTTATCCTTTGTGGGTCAGGTCCTAACCGTTAAGACACCAATATTTAAGGCTTTTCTTTGAAAAACCACTAGTGGATCTACGAAATGGCCCTGGAAATAATTGCCATAGGCAGTGCTTTATCAACACCCTTGTATTGGAGTTTTCCCATGGGCATTTATAAATGCCCATGGGTATAATTATACCCTTTTTGTTATGCTTGGCTATCACCACTGGCCTTACGACTTAGAATATAACACTATTTCTTTGCTCTAGAAGGGCCGCCCCGACCCATTGAGGATAAGAGCATAACAGAACCATCCCCCGGGCAATAGAACCACTAGTTTGAGGTGCTCATATACATTAACACTGCATAAGAGGCAAGCTACCAGCGCCATGTATATAAGAATAATGTACACTATCCTCTAATTTGTATATTAATAAGATTTGAACATTAGCCATTTGGTTTAGGAGAGGCCCAGTGAGGAGGTAGACATAGTAGGAGGGCCGTTGGGTACCTTAGGACGAGTGTTGATGCAAGGATAACACACGGGAATTACAGAAAGCCCAGGGAGGTGCACAAGATATGGGAAAATAAAAGGACATGGGTAGGGAGTACCAACGGGGTTATATAAAGTCCAAGACAATAATTGGCACAACAGTTAGAATACAATATATAAATGGAAACTTTTTACCTTGTCAAGTAACAAAACGTCTTGCGCAAAACCTCAACTTACTGCCGCCACAAATAGCTTGTGGGTCAGACCCCGGTTGGCCATGGAGGGGTTGCGCCCCTTTGCAACTAGATTGGTAACCGATTGAGGTAATTGCAAGGAGCCAGGTAGCCAAACAGCATCCAGAGGAGCTGTATGCATATTGTGTTATGCACATAAGCCTCATGTGGAGGACGCCCTACTATGGTCTTCTGTTGTGGGGGACGCCTTACCCAGGATACGGTAACAGTACCCGAACCGGACCTTACATTATTATATGATATGAGAGTACGCCGGGGTGGTCCCGCCTAGGTCCTTGTAAGGAGCTAGGTGCTCAGCGAGGCGGGTCCATGGCTTAAAAAGGGCAGGCGCCCCACACTATTAACGTTGTATCAGACTACTGTTAAACCGGAATACCTGGCCGTGCGACCACTACTCGGTTGGAGTGCATGAAAAAGAACTCAACCAAAAAATGGTCACGTATGATAAGGCACTCGGTGCATGTGGGTTGTGCCAACAAAGTGGCACAAAGCGAAACGAGATAAGGAGGGGGACTGAGGGGGAAGCCTAAGTAGCTGCCCCCACTCAGCCCCGCCAAAGCCCGCCAAACCCGAGGGCGCTAAGGTTGGTGGCACCTTGTAGTTTCATATTTTGACTGGCCCACAATACTAAGGGGGCCCAGAAATACCAAATGTTGGGGTTGAGTAAACCCCAGGTTTAAACTGTGCCGTGCAAATCCCCGACACAATCCACCAATCTATAAGGGGCGGTTCCCCTTTTTGGCCGGACGGGACATGGCCCGTTTCCCCGTTCGAGTCGGGGCTGGTCGGTGGTGCGAGTGGGAGAGAGTTCAGTGCAATCTTTTGATTACAAGTCGATCCAATTTGTGTTTGTTTATATAGTTGCCCAAGGCGGCGACAAGACAGCCAAATGGTCATCAGCGGAGTGTCCCGGGCTTAGTTCAAATTCGTATTTCTGTCTCTCCGGGTCCACGTGTCTCACAGTTGAGTCATCTATTTGTCCCGTGTGAACTTCCTTTTCAATACCGGTCTCCCACGTCAGCGGGTCTGCCTCTAGTATGGACCCCATGTTGACTCAACACGGCGCCCTGTCCCGACCGGATATCCCTAACAAGACCCTATTGTATAACGCTCCCTTTGGTGTCCCTAATGTATAATATTCCTCGCTTCTAATATACAGCTCCCATGGTTCTATTGTACATTGCTAAGGGCCCAGCCCTTACACCCTTCCCTCCTGTTGTGAGCGCCCCGCGAGCATGGTGTCACCCTCCCCGTGTGCAGTCAGTGCCTGTCCCTCGTTACTATACCCGTGCCCAATCACCCCCCATCTCGGTTGTACATGCCAGGCCCACGGATGCGGATCCCACGGATCGTTGGCATCCGAACCCGAGGGGCTGGCGGGGGCCGTGTCTTCGGTAGCTTGGGTGGGGATCCTTGTCCAGTCGCCTCCCCAATGTGGTTGGATGACTCCCACCTAGGGGTCATCCTCCGCCTTGGTGTAGTACCATTCGGGGGCCTCCTCTTCTCACCGTCGGTGCTCCTTGACCTCCGCCTCCACACGACGTAGCCGCTTGGTATTGCTGGCTTGCTCCCAGCGCTTTTGTTGCCTGCTTGGTGATGGGACGTCCTCGGTCGCCATGCCCCCGGGATGCCTGTCAAACCGTGCCAGCTCCTGCCAGCAGATGGGGCTGTCCGGAATCGCCCAACTGTCCTCGGTGCTCCTGAATGTCCTCTTGCACGCCGTGGTCCTCCCGCGCAGCCCTGTCAGGTAGTTGGTCTGGCGGTCCATCGGTTGTGGCGGGCCTGGGTTCTTCGGCGCGGCAGGCAGGGTCCCTAGTGCTATGACAGTAAATAGAATAGTGGCGGATAGGGACACCAGTAATCCTATAAATAAGACGCGGGTCCACCGCCCAGTTTCTCGTTGTCGAGCGCCACCATAGGGAAGTACGGTGGTCATCCTGGATTCTCTTTCTGTCCCTTTTGCCCAATCCGGCGGGTCGGTCATGGCAGGCTGTTGTCTGACGTCCTGCCCTTGTGTTGACGCACATCTTTCCACCAGCTTAGACCATCGCTTCTTCAGTATAACGCCTCGGTGGAGCCTTTTCCTTGCGCAGCATTTCTTCGAGTCGCTCATCGCGTTCTGAGCGATGGCCCATATGTCGTTCAGTCCCAGTTGGTCTTCGTGCTCCTTGCTCCTTCGCAGCTCGTTGGTAGCCACTGGCACCTCATGTTTTATGGTCACATCCATCGTGGGAGGGGGGGCAGCCCCTTTGCTTCTTCTACGGATGACGGGTCGTCAGAGTCGTCACTTTTATCGTCCGTCTCAGTTATTTCGTTTGCGGTGTCCTCATAGTATGTATTACTAGTCGTCAAGTCGTCACAGTCGTCAACGGTGTCCTGAGTGGGGGATTGGTTCTCCTGCCCCTCCATACAGCCCATTTGAAGTGGTTGTCGACCTTCAGGGTCATCTTCTCTACAGATCTTCTCTTAAGTTTCCTCTAAGTACCAACCCTCGCTTCTTGCATTGTACGGTAGTGGCAAGGTGATGTCCTGAGTGTCGAGAATTGGTTCCCATGGAGTCCCAATTATTGTGGGTTCCCGTGACTTGTTGTAGCTTCTTTCCCTTGTGTAGTTTGTTGTCTCCTCGTCTGTTGCTCCTTTGGTGTTTACACAATGAGTCGCCAACTCGTCCAGGACGTCCTGGCTTAATGCGTGACCTTTTGATTCCTTCACACTGAGTGCTTGGAGCCCTTGGTATTCAGGGTGGTATCCTTCTCGGTCATCTTCGGAGTAATCCAGGTAGTCCGTCCTTGTAGTTGGTCCTCGTGTTTCCTCGCAACTTCCTTGGCCAATGCCCTGACTGGAATATAGCCTTTGTGGGGTCCTTTGCAGTGACGTTTGGTATAGAGTTGCTACCGTCATTGGTCGTATGGCGTCTCGGCCTATAGTCATCTCGCGGGTGATCTAGTCGATCTTGGGCTCTGCTTCCTCCAGCCATGGCAGGCCCAGAATCAAATCGAAGGTACCCATTGGTACCTCCACCATAGTTATGGGCATCTCATGGCTTCCCATGACGAGTTTCAAACCATGACGTCTCACAGTGTCCTTAACTTTGCTCCCATCCATCAACGTGACGTCTAGGTCATTGGTCGTCACACGGCACCTTCGTTTGCTTTCTTCCGGTAGTATCCCTTTTGCCACAAAGTTACCCGTAGCCCCGGAATCCACCAGAGCTCGAATAGTTCGTTCTTCTAGCTTTCCGAAGTAGCTTGGCAGTTTTAGGGTGCCAGCACATTCTTCCCACATGTTCCCGTAGTACGGCTCAGACCCGTCTCCTTGTCGGTCTTGATGGCCTTCGATATTAGTCACGCTGTGACGCCTGACGTCCTGGCTGGTTGTAGAGCGCTCTCCAGGCCACGGCTTTATTGCAGATTCCTTCACAAAATGTCCATACCCCTTGCATTGGTGGCACTGGACTCTGGCAGGCCTTGTTCCTTGTAGGTTGTCCACTTCCATTAGCGTTGGTCTGACTCACGGCACTGGTCGAGGTAGGTTCCGTATGTTTGTCCCTGCGAATTGGTGTCGTGACATCCCGTTTACCCTAAATAGGATGTCGTCCACTTTCAGCGCATGATTCATGGCTTGTTGTAGGTTCTGGGGATTGGCTCTTACCACGTCGAGTCTCACTGCTGGTTTTAAGCCTCGTTTAAATCTGTCAAGGCATTCATCGTCACTAATTCCTTTGATACGTATCTTTAGGTCTATGAACTTTGCCGTGTAGTCCTCGACATTGGTGCGCTGGTTCAGTCTAGCCAGCTCATCTTAGGCCTTTTGTCAATCGTTGGCGGCCCCAAACTGGCCTTCCACAATGTCGGTGAAGTCTTGCCACGTTCGGACAGCTCCTTCTCCATGTGATTCCACCAGATTCTGCCACCACAAAGCAGCTGACCCTCGGAACAGTCCGGCAGCGAACTCCACGCTGTACGCCTCGTTGCGTACGTTCATCAGACGCAAATATTGCCTGACTTCAGATGCCCATTGTGTGAAGGTTCCTTGGCGCGCTCCCTTGTGGGTTGGTGGCTTTGGTAGTTTGAGCATGGGCAAGCTGGGCCTTTCTCCAGTATTGCGGGTTCCGGTTCTGACCGTTGTTGCGGTTGCAACCATGGCCTCCTCCAGCTGGCTTTGCATTCGCTGTTGGGCCTCATTTGTTTGTGTCTCAAAGTGTCTCACCAACTGGTTCCACCGACTTCCCAGCGCTTGCTCTATTGCCGCTTGGAGTTGGTCGGGCGAGGCTCCCTCCTGGCTCTGGGACGGACTTCGTACACTCCCAGCCTGGCTCATGTTGTCTAGGCCTCTTTTTCTTCCTCACAGTGCGACTCCTCAAGAAACGTCGCTTCGGACATCTTGGTCCCTTTGACATCCCTGAAGTCTATTTGCATCCTCCGGCCCGCTCTTGCAGTTGGCCACTTGGCTGACGTCTCCCTAACGTCCAGCTCTTCAGCGCCCTCGGGGCAACTATCCAGCCGTTGCTCTCCAGCGATATAGGCAATCGGGGGTAAAACGGCCTTATATCCCAATCTGTATGGAGCGTTTTTGCCTTATATCCCGGGATATAGCCTTATATCCCAGGGCTTCGCCCAGTACATTGTGGCGCCAGGGGCGCCCCGCCCCACACGCCCGCGCCAGCGCCGGCGATCAGCGATGGTGGCGCGGCCAGCGGCGCAGCAACGGGCCGTGGACCCAGGAGCGCTTGCGAGGGGCGCCTCGCGCCCCAAAGTGAGCACGGAGCTGCGACCGAAGACAGGTTGGCGAATCTCCGGCCGCTCGTCCCGTTTGCGGGGGGCCGGCAGCTGCGAACCAGAGCGACCGCCGGGAGCGCCCATTGGACCTGCTGGCGGCCCGCTCACTGCGTTGGTGGCGCCTTCGTTCGAGGGTGCCCAGTGGCCCTTATTCTCAGGTCTTGGCAGCTGGCGCTGGGGCCCCATCGCCCCGCGCTCCGCCCGCCGCGCTGATCGCGGGGGCGGCGCGGTTCTGGCGGGGAGGGGGGGAGTTGGGCCGGCGGAGGACCGCCAGCTCGGGAATAGCGCATGCAGGCGCCTCAGCAGCGCGTAGCTGGCGGCCGGATATGGGGATCCATCGCGCCGCGTGCCGCCCGTCGCGCTGATCGCGCGGGTGGCGAGATTCTGGCAGGGCCGGCCTCCTGGGGCCCGCGGGCCGGCGGACCGCCGCCAGTGATGCCGGGATCAGCAAGGATGGCTTGACATCGAACCAACGAAAGGACAAACTTTTGATCGGACAGGGACGGTGCGATATGCGAAAGCTCTCAGGGGCGGGCACTTGGGCGACCATTCGTCCTGCAACGGGTGGCGCGCGGCGCCGTG
Source organism: Ostreobium quekettii (assembly GCA_905146915.1). NCBI lineage: Eukaryota > Viridiplantae > Chlorophyta > Ulvophyceae > Bryopsidales > Ostreobiaceae > Ostreobium > Ostreobium quekettii. The sequence continues at coordinate 14,743 of CAJHUC010002413.1, read as the reverse complement.
GATCCCCACTGCCGGCCGCCGGCTACGCGCTACTGAAGGGGCCCGCGGGCACTGTTTCCGTCTCCTCTAGACGTGCCACTTCGTCAGGAAACCTCACAAGTGGGTTGCATCACAAAGAAAGGCAAAATTTTGTTACGGGGTGTTTCTAAAGGCCACTGGCCGGTAGGCCAAAGTAGCACAATTGATGTGGCCAGGATGGCTCTGGACAAGCAGCAATGGAGCCTGGAGATGCTCCGGTAGACGCCAGTCCTCAGCGTAGGTGTTAGAGTTGCAGTTCAAGGCTCTGGCCATTGGCTGATCTTCCCCAACATTGGGGAAGCAGTATCACAGGAAAGGACTTTAGGATTCTGGAAGCAGGTTCGCATCTTGGCAGGGTTGCAGAATGAAAGGAGCTACTCGCACAAGTAGCAGCTGCACCATTATGCAGTCAGGTTTGAGCTGCCAGCATTAGGAATGTTGTTGAGGGATTTGCAATCAAGGGGAGCTATGTGTCCCATATGATGTTGTGCCTCCATCTTGTGGTCTGCGATTGTTTGCCAGCTGTCAGCCACTGAAATCACACAGTCTTGAGACCTGCAGGTCCACTAGCCATGTTGAAACTCTGCAACAATGCATAGTGCTGGCAATCGTAGGGCTTGCAAGCTTGGCAAGGAAAGAAACGACTTTCATTGTGCATGAAACATGCACTGAAATCAGTAGATCGTTTTCACTGCCTCCCTCTACTTCCGACCTTATGATCACCACCTTCAAGTTTTCATCATCGACAACCACATCAGTGACATGGTCATATGGTTGGCAGCGTCCTTGGGGTCCCAACATATTCTGCTTTTGATCTCCCTGAATCTCCACAAAGCGCTTGGCATGCCAACACAGCTGCTGCTTGTCGGCGCCCATCCAGTCTGAACAGAAAACATTAACTGCACGAATTGAATAGAACTTTGCTGCATGGGTGCTGTGTGATGCAATAATCCAGATTGAGAGACCGTGCGATGTTCATTGAGCAGCTCCTGGAAAGCCTGATAATGTGTAGGCTTTGTCTTGCTCTCAAAATAATGGACTGAAAATGAGAACCAAACGTTCTGCATTCAGGAGAGCAAACTGAATTGATGCAAATTTTGAGTCCTGACTCACCAGCAATTAGCAGCTGCGTATACGTGGGAGTACAACACAATAAGGTTCACGCTGATTGTGCACAGAACTGTCCTCGAGCTGGCTATAAATAATTCATGCCAACCGTGCCAGACGCCACTGGTGTTCAAAGGTGGCGGTAACACAAATGAACCGCTGGAGATCCTGTGCTTGTACATTAGCAACCTTCTGTAATGAAATGAATGGTCTTCGCTACATGCTTTCAACACCCACAAGTTATACAAATTGCATATTTACTATTTGCATCGTAAATATATAGAATACAATTTGTAGATATTGTCGCTTTCACACTATATCCAGAGCAATATGCACCCTCATTTGAGATGGATGGGGAAGAGATATTCATACTTCGAAATACCAATGGATTGTGAAATTCTTTACGCACCAATAGTATTAATACACGCTATTTCACATTGCCCATCTGAATTTACCCTACTGGACGCATGCTCTATTGTTGTAGCATATTGCATATTTTTTTATGTTAAACTTTCCCTTTCAATATTGGCAGCAGCGAGTTCAATACTGTTTGCATCAAAAGACATTTACATATCACCATGCATTTATACTATCGGAATTTTTTGTGTGCAATGTATTCCCACCATAGAGTAGCAAATTGCCTCTATCATTAACCAATTCAACGATACGGAAACCGAGGTACAAATTAAAATGTGCATGTCATCTTCTTGCATATGAACACGAAACAGTGGTATTCCCTACGGAACACGTGCGGGCTTATACAGAACACCTGGTTCACGTCACAGATATTGACGGAAAAGCACCGAGAACATCTTCTGATGCCAGACCACAGATGGGACAGCAGCATTTTTGAGCCATATGTCACGTATCGGATTTCAGAATGTCACGGAATGAGACTAAATGCACAGCAGATTTTCGTGGCCGTGGATGCCACAGATTGCCTTACACTAACCGTTTGGGTTTCTGCAATAACAAATACCTCCCTTCCTCCATTTTCTGTTGACAGATTCATTGAGGAAAAAGGTTTAGTGCGGATGGAGAAACTCTGGGGGGTGATGATGACAAAAATACGTTGGCGCAACATTGGCTAAAATTGGACAACCTGTGATACCATTGTCTCAAGTGATGTGTCAAGCGCATCGAAATTTTTCAATTTGATAATATGCCACTCTAATATGTCGGCAATGATGACACGGGCATTCAGAGGCATCGCCTCTTCAATATGTGGTTATTCTTTGTGGATTTGCTACTATTGAATTATCGTTTGTAGCTCTTAGCGGCTTTACATTGTTTGGCGATTAAATGTTGCGAGACCCAAACCCTTCTTCCATGGCAACCCACGCACATGAAGAGGTGTTCGTCATAACAGTAGGATTGTCAGTGACGGTGTCATCGGTGCATGTAACGCCATTCATTATTATTATCACGTAGTTGAACTGCTATTTCACTGGGAAATTCTGACGTACATTAAGAAATTGACCACCAGCAAGGTGCTCTCTCAAAGAATAGGCAACCCGCCTTCCTCAGGCATGATGGATGAAACCAACTCCTTCCTTGAAGCGAGCAATGATAAATAATCAAAATACAGAGATAACGCTGTCTTCCCTTGTTTGAACGTTGCTGGAACTGCCAGAACATGCACGGCATCTTGAGGCTGCCATGAAAGACAGAGCAATATCAGATGATCATGCAATGGCCACCACCAACAGCCATGCGTACTAAATAGTGGGCCACGTCACAGTAGCTTATTGTACTATGACAATGCCGTTGATAGCATCACAAGCCCATTGTGCGACATGCAACATCCACAGTGTGTAACGTCAACAACTTTAGTGGCATATGTCGACTACCCCTACAGTCCAACCAATGGGCATGGCGCGTGCTACATATGAAAAGGGGCAGTTGGGGGCCACACGACAGCACAGGTAATGCAAGCAAGGAAGCAGCCATCATTGAATGGCATGTAGACCCTAGCACTGCAGGCCAACGCTGAAGAAAATAAACTGCAGCAAGGGTCCAAGAGCAGATCCGCCATGTGACATAGCCAAACAATTTGCACCTGTTGGGTCCCGATCAGTATTGAGAGCCAGTGCTTGAGGGTCATCAGAGGAGCACGCGCTTGATTCATTACTTTTAAAACGATGTGACAAATAGCCCCATTGAGAGAGAGATGAGAATTGCCCGACAATCTCATTTCCCAAATATTTTAAAATGGGTCTTCCGTACAGAACGCCGTCATTTTTCTCACATTTCAGCAGTAAGTTGTTATTAGCGAAGAATTTCATGTACATTCATAGCACGCCGTTCATAAAGAAATTGCTGTACACGGAGTTTTGTATCGTACCGTGCCACAAATCGGAAACACGTCTGTGTTTTTTATAGTAAAACTGTGCTTGGGTCATTCACTATCCAATGTATTGGCATTGAATATGCTGACTCCCACATTTCAACCATCACAATGCTCATTGAATACTGCCCTTTCCTTCTCTAAAGTTAAACAACGTTTGGCATCAATATCAATGTGTGATATTTCCCAGCATCGGCGTGGCAACGAACCATCAGTGTGCCTCCATTTGAAACCACAAAGGAGCATGAACGTGGATATGTTTCGCTTGGAAAATGCAATGCAATGCAGTTATTCACCCCATGTACAAACCATCAGCATTTAGTTACGACTGCGCGATTTCCCGCTGCCATCATTGAGGCGAGTGATCCCTGCTATTTATGGTTGTGCAGCTTGTTCCATGCTCTGCCACGACACTGGCGTGGTGCTGCTGCCGCCATCGGAATATCTTCATGCATGTACTGTATAGATTCTGCAGTTCTGGGCAATGGGTTCAAGGGAAAGGCCGCAGCCGAATCTGCTGCCACACATGCCATAGTAGCAATGCACGTCATTACTGCCGGGGTATATTGCAATGGAAGGTTAATGGATGACGTTGACAAGCCCGTTGTGATCACATTCGTATCGACAAATGCGCATGTCCACGCGGTGCTAAAATGAGCTCACCAGCTACCCTTTGATCACATCACCAATACGACTGGCAGGAATGTTCATGCAGTGTACTGCAAATGCGACGTTGATGCATATGGAATGCGACTGTACAGTCAACAACAATGCTTTGACAGCTGTATATTCGCGAACGGATGTGCTGGCGACTGCGATTGTGATTCCCTTGCATGTGTTTGTTTGTGTAGTGCGTTACGCGAATTTGCTGAAGTATATGACGTCAGTCGATATTGCGTTCTCGCCACTCAATCAATGGCATCTGATCTCTCTGATACGATGTCCATGAGCATGTGTGGATTTGTGCGCATAGTATGTGCTGATTGAGGAACTGTTCATTCGATTATACCAACGTTCATGAATTAATGTACAAAGTCTATCGTTGTACATCTTCTTCTCTTCAGTTGGTGCATCGCAATCGGTGCCAGCCATCGTAATTTTTCCTGCGTTGCTTGTCTTCAGTTGTGGCTGACTCACACTCCAATGCATGTGCCTGCGAATCTTGCTTATCGACATTGGTCGTTTTTTTTCATCCTTTGGCAATAAATTATTGCAGCTATTTGCGATGCGCTGAGTTGTCTCCTGTTCACATCACCCAACATACTTGTCCCTGTACCGTGGCGACATGACACCATATTATACGGTAACAATGGTCATGGCGCGCCATGCTACTGACATATGAATATTATGTCTGGCGTAGATTTCGTGGCTGGCTGGAACTGTGCAAATATTTGCACTTGAACGTACCACCCCTTGAATTCCGCGAAATTTAATTCGGCAACAATCTCTGCCACCACAGTACCTACCTATGTGTTTCAAAACTACGTACCACTATTACGTACGGTAGTGTGGACCGCACTGTACGACCTTGTATGAGCTTGTATTGGCCTAAGTCGGCACAATATCAGCCAATACGCTCTGGTCACAGTATACCATACCGTACGTACGCAGAAATTCTTTGAATCCTTAGGTATCTGATTCACCCAATTTTGCCATTGTCATCACAGTCGGGTGCTGCTTTGGGATGCCTTTTCCTTGCTCACAACTCATTTGCATCCACTATAGTGGGTAGCTATCCATTGCAAGCCGGCAGCACACATAGGAATTGTGTTGGAGGGTCCAATGCAGCAGTACAGAATAAGTATATACTACATTGGGTACAACATGTGTACTAAATAACGATGCAAAGCCCCAAAATTTCAAGGCATATGTCACTGTTCGGATCAATCACTATCGTGCGGCCCCCGTTGCGTATAAGATGCGGGCGCAAGTGAGCATCTTTTTGCGTTTGCATTGTGTGTGGCGCAAACATGAGCATAGCGTCCACTTTGCATTCACATTTTGAAAAACTGGACGACTGCCATATACTGATGGTCAAGTTTTGGAAACCCAGCCGTCTTGAACATGTTTATGACGTTTCAGAAACCCAAAGGTACTCCAGGCGTGGACGCTTGACTTTGAGTGATGAAGGCTAAAGTGTGATCACAATTCGCTGAACGCTGCTGTCACAATTCGTTGAGTCAATGAGCCAGATTTCTCTGTTTTCTGCTGTCAGAACTCCCTGACTTGTGATGTGAGGAGTTGTTGAATTGTGCTCTGAGTATTTTATGCCAGAATTCACATTGTTCGCTCAAAAGAATTCTCAGAATTCACAAAGTCACAGATTTTTTTTCACAGAATGCAGAAATGCCCAACACATTGGAGCCTTCAACGGCCTCCCATTTGAAGGGCATGTTTAAAATTTCACAAATTGCAATCTGCCCGGGTTGAAATCCGGTTTGATTACATTAACCGAGCTCCGCGGCATCTGAGGCCATGTGGAGCCACATCTGCCCGGGTATTGCCAAATGTTGTCGTTGTTGTTTGGAAATAAAAACATCCTATAGGCTTTTGGCACTTGCGTTTTGAAGTCTTGAGTAAATCCCAGACGTTGGTGTTCTGCAAACCCAACTAATTTGCACGTGCATGCACTGGCATTTACGCTTTTGAAAGCACTACAACTGTTGATGCCAATGCTTGAGTGCTGAACGTCCATATCGTCTGTACATTTTTCAAATCAAATACATATGAGGTACTTCGCAATATAGCTGATAGGTCACAAAAACCACTTACCTCGATAAAACCATCATCTCCACAGATGAAAGATTGGTCGGCATCCGTTATACATTTCTAGTGTTGGGAGCTCAAACCTGACTGCATAATGGCGCAGTTGCTACTTGTGCAAGTAGCACCTTTCATCCTGTAACCCTGCCAAGATGCGACCCGGCTTCCAGAATCTTAAAAGTCCTTTTCTGTGATATTGCTTCCCCAAGGTTGGGGAAGATCAGCCAATGACCAGAGCCTTGAACGGCAACTCTAACACCTACGCTGAGGACTGGCGTCGACAGGAGCATCTCCAGGACCATGCTTGTCCAGAGCCATACTGGCCACATCAGTTGTGCTACTTTGGCCTACCGGCCAGTGGCCTTCAGAAACACCCCGTAACAAAGTTTTGCCTTTCTTTGTGATGCAACCCACTTGTGAGGTTTCCTGACGAAGTGGCACGTCAGGAGGCCAGTGATAGGATCAGCAAGGATGGCTTCGCAGCGAAGCAACGAAAGGACAAGCTTTTGATCGGGCATGGACGGTGCCATATGCCACAGCTCTCAGGGGCGGTCACTTGGGCAACCGTTCGTCCTGCGATGGGTGGTGCGCGGCGCCGTGGATCCCACTGCCGGCCGCCGGCTACGCGCTGCTGAGGGGGCCCGCGGGCACTGTTTCCGGGCTGGCGGTCCGCCGGCCCACGGGCCCCAGGAGGCCGGCCCTGCCAGAATCTCGCCACCCGCGCGATCAGCGCGACGGGCGGCACGCGGCGCGATGGATCCCCATATCCGGCCGCCAGCTACGCGCTGCTGAGGCGCCTGCATGCGCTATTCCCGAGCTGGCGGTCCTCCGCCGGCCCAACTCCCCCCCTCCCCGCCAGAACCGCGCCGCCCCCGCGATCAGCGCGGCGGGCGGAGCGCGGGGCGATGGGGCCCCAGCGCCAGCTGCCAAGACCTGAGAATAAGGGCCACTGGGCACCCTCGAACGAAGGCGCCACCAACGCAGTGAGCGGGCCGCCAGCAGGTCCAATGGGCGCTCCCGGCGGTCGCTCTGGTTCGCAGCTGCCGGCCCCCCGCAAACGGGACGAGCGGCCGGAGATTCGCCAACCTGTCTTCGGTCGCAGCTCCGTGCTCACTTTGGGGCGCGAGGCGCCCCTCGCAAGCGCTCCTGGGTCCACGGCCCGTTGCTGCGCCGCTGGCCGCGCCACCATCGCTGATCGCCGGCGCTGGCGCGGGCGTGTGGGGCGGGGCGCCCCTGGCGCCACAATGTACTGGGCGAAGCCCTGGGATATAAGGCTATATCCCGGGATATAAGGCAAAAACGCTCCATACAGACTGGGATATAAGGCCGTTTTACCCCCGATTGCCTATATCTCTCCAGCACACGGCTTCTTCCTTTTTTGTTTCGCCCTCGGGGCAGGCCACGCAGCTCACGTCTTTGGACGCCCTGCGGTTCTTGCCCTCAGGGCCGGCCACTTCTGCTGACGCTCTCTGGCACCCAGCAGCTCTCCAGCTCTGTGTCTTGGAGCTCCACACGTAGCTGACGTCTTCGTGACGTCCCGTTGCTCGAATCGCTGGTTGCACATTCTCGTCCAGTTCCTTGGGAGTCCGCCGCTTCTTGGCCGTGGGTCAGGTCGTCTCGAGTGCCACTTTGATGTCGGCAGCTTTGCTGGCTCCAAAACCACTTGTAAGGGGGCGGTTCCCCTTTTCGGCCGGACGGGACACGGCCTGTTTCTAGAGGTGGCCCCATCTGTCCGTCCCCAACAGAATTTGTTTGGCTCCGTTAAAATTCTGTACAATCGACAGAATTTATGAGGGAGCCACAGAGAAAAAAAGCGTTTTACAGAAACGGGCAGGGCCATACTGACGTCAGCATAGACAACTACAGAAATCCACATAGCCTTACAGAATGAAACCAAGTGTTACAGAATTCGTGCCGCCGTCTACGGATGATAGGCACCCGCAACAGAACCACTGACCGGACCACAAAGGTCGACAGAATTCCATAAAAAATCGATGGCAATCGCTGCCAGGAAGGGCCCGCACTTATGATTTATAGTATGCTGTGATGATGTGTTCTGTGTGTGTGCTGCCTCCAGCCAAGTACTGGTAGCGATCGCTGCTGGGAAGGGCCCGCACTTATGATTTATAGTACGCCGTGATAATGTGTTCTGTGTGTGTGCTGCCTCCAGCCAAGTGCTGGCAGCGATCGCTGCCGGGAAGGGCCCGCACTTATGATTTATAGTATGCCGGGATGATGTGTTCTGTGTGTGTGCTGCCTCCAGCCAAGTACCGGCAGCGATCGCTGCTGGGAAGGGCCAGCACTTATGATTTATAGTTTGCCGGGATGATGTGTTCTGTGTGTGTGTTGCCTCCAGCCAAGTACCAGCAGCGATCGCTGCTGGGAAGGGCCAGCACTTATGATTTATAGTACGCCGTGATAATGTGTTCTGTGTGTGTGCTGCCTCCAGCCAAGTACTGGCAGCGATTCGATACGCCTCTATTCGCGACAAGCTTCCAGAATCTCAAAGTCCATGATGGATGGCAACGGAATGCCAGGAAAGGCAACGGAAAAAAAACATCTTTACAGAAATTGGTGGCTGCAAACACCCCCTTGACGGACAGCTCCAGAGCCAAAAAACTGGAAGCTGATGTGGCATGAACGGCAACAAAAAACCGGCCCCGGCAAAACAACAGAAAAGTGACGGACGGATTTTTTGTCTTGAAAAAAAATACGGACAGAAAATAACAGAAAAAAAGCTGAGCGGCCACGTCTACCTGTTTCCCCGTTCGAGTCGGGGCTGGTCGGTGGTGTGGGTGGGAGAGAGTTCAGTGCAACCTTTTGCTTACAAGTCGATCCAGTTTGTGTTTGTTTATATAGTTGCCCAAGGGCGGCAACAAGGCAGCCGAATGGTCATCGGCGGAGTGTCCCGGGCTTAGTTCAAATTCATATTTCTGTCTCTCCGTGTTCCCGTGTCTCACAGTTGAGTCACATATTTGTCCCGTGTGAACTTCCTTTTCAATACCCATCCCTAATAGGTCTCCCACGCCTGCGGGTCTGCCTCTAGTATGGACCCCGTGTTGACTCAACATGGCGCCCTGTCCCAACCGGATATCCCTAACAAAACCCTATTGTACAGCGCTCCCTTTGGTGTCCCTAATATACAATGTTCCTCGCTTTTAATATACAGCTCCCATAGTTTTATTGTACAGTGCTAAGGGCCCAACCCTTACACCATCATCGCCTTGGGCAAAACCCTATTAACAAGATAGCTAATTTCATTTCACAATTCATGGTACACTTCTTTTGCACCAATATTGTAACCTTTTATGCAATAAATCTAATGCACTGAATTTGTACATATGGGCCCCTTGCTAACTAACGTTGTTAGTGTAAGGTAGTGAGATCTCAATTTTCACATAGCGAACCCGTTTCTACCCGCACGTTGGTTATATTTCTTTGCTGGATTTTCTTTGAGGTTCTTCATCAAACGTAAGGATATTGATGTTGCTATCCGATCATATCAACTTCTGCCAATGTAAATTGCGCCCTTGTTCACCACACGGACGTTGCTTTAGGGCAATGGTCGCTATTGTGTGAGCCCATAGTTACCGACCAATATTTGAATCAATAACCGTCCTAGGAGAGAATTTCTGGTTGTAGAAGAAGAAGTATATAGATGGAAAGTGTTGTGGACGTATTTAGGGACTAGGCCGTTAGAGGCATTTTTCCTATGACTGTTACACAATTTTAGCAAATCACCTTTCCTATGGATTTTAGGGAGCTTCTTAGTTCCAATGTGCTTTGAAACCCCAAATCCGCTTAGAAATGGCGAAGATGCAGGCCTCTGGAAGCCTAGTGCTTTAAGTTAGTGGTATGGGTGCTAGTATTTAGGGAGCCGGGCGACGGATGGGTTGATTTGGGGTGAAATGGGGACATTTAGCCTGAACGTGCAGTGGCACACGTGTGACTATCTGATGTGACCTGGGTGGGCAACCCCAAATGTGGGGGACCCACAATTGTAGTGATCTTTCCTATGGCCCACGACCCTGTGTGCATCCCCGCCCTTGTGCCTCCCTCGTTCACAAAACGGTTGCCCGAGTTGAATCCCCGCTGATGCGTGATAACGAGTCTACCACGCAGAGCACCCATGACTACACCAACAATGCCTGCAGTGATCTGCAGAGAGAGATCGGTGTTGTGACGTGGCTACTTGGGGTCAGGCAGTTATTGAGGTTTTCTGGAGTGGGAATTACGTAATTGGTAAAATCGACCTTTTGTGAGTATTATTAAGAGCTTCTTGGTTCCAACGCGCTTTTAAACGCCCAAATCCGTTAAGAATTGACGAAGATATGGCCTCCTGAAGTCGTAGTACTTACGGCCAGGGGGTCGGGTGTTAGACGCTTGGAATTAGAGGACAATGGGTCGATCGTAGGTGAACGGTGGATGGTGACGATGTGCCTGGACGCGCACTTGACTTGTCTTGTCTTGATGTGACAGCGATGGACCCGCGATCGGGCATCGCGCATGCGATATGTGCGCGCGTATGCTGTGAATCCGTGTAACACCTTTGGCCCACTCTCTGGCCTCCCGCGAGCCAGCGAACCACCGCCTCGTTGCGCTGCCACCTCTCGCCGACAGCAGGCCCCGGGGATCGATCCCCGTCGAGCATTGGGCCCACCGCGCGACCACCGATTCGACTGCCCCGGATACGCCCACCGTCCGAGGTGGAGAGAGCCGGCTAACCTCCAACAGCCGAGCCGCAGGGCAGGGCGACCCCCACGCCTCCGGAAACCAGCGGCCGCCGACGGGGCCGCAACAAATTGGTTTCGGAGCGCGAAGCCCGGAGCCGGGAGCTGAGCGAGAGGCGCAACAACCCAGAGTGACCACGCGGCCTGACAGGGCTGCAGATTCCAGAAGCCTCCAACACCCCAGGCAGCGGTCAGCACCTCCGCGGGTGCTGAATCGCCGTGCTGTGTGCCTGTGGGAGTTTGTTCAGGGAGCCTGAGGAGCTTTTCATTGGACGATTGGTGTTCGGGGATCGACGGTGCCGAGCGATCGCCAGATCCGCAGATTCGCCAGCGGATTCAGCAGCGGATTCAGTGCATGCGCCAGGCGCCCATCGTGTAGCCGAACACGCGAAGGCCAGTGCCCCTCAATTGGAAGATTTCGTCAACCTCAGGTGCCACCCGCTGTAGAATAGGGGTGAAGGTCCCGCTCTAGAAGGAGGGGACATCTGCTGCTTCACCTTATTTTGCAGGTACTGCAGGCGGGTCACCACCAGACCGCTCTGCCACGAGATTGGGGGCCTGATTAGGGGAAGGGGGAGGAGATTGAGCACGGCAGTAGGCAGGCCCAGTTGGGTCCAGAGTGCTACCTCCTAGAGGAGGCATCTCCCCTGGAACCGGTCAGAGGGTGAGGCCATTGCCCACCTGAGGTAGGCAGGCCAGTCACCCTTTCGGAACCTTGGGTGGCTGAGTCTTCAAATATTAGACAGGCTGGGGGTGCCATAGGCCAACCCAGACCTCTTACAGCAGTCTCGTCCCAGGCAAGGGACACCTTCTTAGGTTGTTCGGCTGAAGCTGGGACTAAGTTTTCATTAGTAGCCATAGACGCACCCTCTGGAAAGTTACCAGGTGGACCGAGAGGTCACCCTGCAGAGTACTGGGGGTAACTGTGTGTGAAAGTAATTACTGAAAACCAGTAGAAGCAGGATAACTTAAGTTGGGAGGTAAAGGCTGCTTGGCTATTTGGGGATAGGATTCAGCAGATTTTCAGTAGCCCGAGATCAGGTCTACGCCGATTGACTTCGTTTCAGTATAGTTGATCATCGTATCAGTGTCGTGGATGGGATCATGGCGGATCGTGATTTGATGGAGCTGAGCGGCCATGATGGTGTGGAAGAAATCGACGGGACAGTGGAGACAGTTGCTGGAGCTGGACGTGTGGGAGTTATTGCTGCGACATACGAGGCACGGCAACAGAGGATTTTGATTGCCGGGACCGAGCCGGGGGCAGTGGTTTTTGGGAAACCCAGAGGGTGCCCTGGTCTCCAGGACCGAAGCTGCACAGGGGATGCAGAATCTCGAGCAGCGAGCTGCACAGGCGATAGCAGGGACTGCCGCCCAGACAGCACATGCCATGAATGTGCTGGCTGATCAGATGGCATCAGCAGTGCAGCATACTGCCCAGACATCTCAGAGGGCAGTTTCGCATTTGGAGGGTCAGACTAGGGAGGCATTTGGGCGGACTGAGACCGCTATGTCCATAATGCATAGAAATATTTCCAGCAATGCTGACAGACTTGCTGAGCTGGAGAATGCATTGGGGCATGAGAGGCAGAGAAATGCAGAGACAGAACGGCGGCTGAGAAGGGAACAGGATGCGACTGTGGAGCGGCTTACTAGGCAGCTCCAGGACGCTCTATCCAGGATCGATCAGTTGTCCGCGGACCTGGCTATAGAGCGGTCGCAAAAGGATTCTCAGCCCCATCAGCAGACTGTGCCTAGACCCCCAGAACCACCAGCAACAACTACATACAGCCGACCACCGCATTTGCAGCAGGAGCTGGAGATTGTTGCTGATACTGGCGATCAGACGATGCCACCTGCACAGACCAGCCATGCTGCCCGTCCAGGACGACAGAGGTCCAGATCACACAGGTCGCGGCATGCACGTTCGCCCAGTTCTGACACGACATCATCAAGCGAGTCATCGGGGAGGCGTACTCATAAGGGATCTGGAATTTTTGACGTCTAAATAAAACCAAAGGACCCTCCAACCTTTTCGGGCAGGACGTCTGAAGACCCAGAGGTGTGGTTGGGTCAGGTGCCAAATTTTTTTCGTCTGGTCGGAGGATCGCCTGGGAAGCAAGTTGCATATGCTTCCACTCTGCTCCAGGGAACTGCACAGACCTGGTGGCAGAGAAAGTTGAAGGCATGGGAGGACCCCAAGGACATGCAGACCTTCGGAGAGCAGCTGATCAGCCGGTTTCAAAACACCAACAAGGCTGATTCTGCAATGGCTGCATTGATGAACATCAAGCAGAGGAAAGAGGAGTCCACGCATGATTTCATCTGTAGGTTCGAGGTTGAGTTGGATAAAGTGGACACCTACGATGAATCATGGGTGTTGAAGATGCTCATCTGGGGCCTTCCCCAGGACCAGGCAGTACTTGTCTCACAGGGAAAGCCTAAGAGGCTGAGCCAGGCTTTCCAGCTGGCCAGGGACGCTGCATTGGCTGCCCAGATGTCGAGACGCCCAGGATCAAGTGGACGTGCAGAGGGCAGCAGTGGACAAAAGGGCCATGGACGAGGCCAAGGCAAGCAGCCAGGACAGCACAATGGACAAGGATCGACACCAGCTCCTAATGTTGTATACTACCAGGCTCAAAATAAAAATGTGCAACAAGGGGGTAATCGCGGAAGGGGGCAGGCTGTGAAGCCACCCGTCCCTCCACAGGCTCCAGTTGTGGTACGCCAGCCTATACCACAGCAGCCTAGCAGATCTGGACAAAGGGGATGGGGCAGAGGCAATCAGAGGAAGCCCCGGGTAGCAGCTGTAGCTGCCCATGACGATCAGGGGATGGCTGGTCAGCAGGACCAGGTGGTTGCACAGCATGCAGCCGGGCATGGAACCGATGCTTCTCTGCATCAGGGGCAGGGAAACTGACTGGCCCCCACTCTGGCCAGTCAGGAGATCATCGGGGGCGACAGGGGCAGATTATCCAGAGGATCTGCACCCTAGAAAATTCAAAACTCAGCATCGCCCAGAGAAGACGTCAGAGGAGAAAGTGGCAGTGGAGAAAGCGGCTGGAAAGACGTCGGTACCGACGCGCACAGCGAGCTGAGCAGAAAAAGGTTTCGGTTGATGATACCAGGGAGACAACTTTAATGTCTCAAGCCCAGCAGGGAGAGACCCCTAAGGTGTCAGTTCAGAGGTTGGAAACCGCTCCAGGTGTTGATGCTGTGGGACAGCCAGCCCCAGGCACTGGAGTTCAGGACCACGTGCTGCTGGTGTTGAACGCCGTGGTGAATGGGACAAGTGTCCCTGCGTTGATTGACAGTGGAGCGAGCAGGTCTTTCATCAGTGACCGGCTTCACTGCCGACCAGCTTTACAGTTTGTGGGAGCATATTCTGCCTTTGAGTTGGCAAACGGGGAAACCATAGTTTCCACCGGAATAGCCCCACGAGTGTTGGTATGTATCGGGAGTGTACCCTGTCGACTATCATTGACTGCAGTACCGATGATGGAAGGGGTTCAGCTGATTTTGGGCAAAGATTGGCTGGACATCATGAACCCACTGGTGGATTGGCGGTCAAACACGGTGTACCTTCGAAATGGCTCACAGCTGGAGCCTATCAAGGGCATTCGTGAAACATCTGGTAAGCACTGCCAGATTGTCGACAAGGGATTGAACGGTCTCCAGCACTATTTCAGAGACCTCAAGAGGGGATCAGAGACTCCTACTGCAGACTTGGGGAGCAAGTTGGCTGCATTCTGTTTGCCAAAATTTTGGGAATATGATT
>CAJHUC010002412.1:0-16394 GCA_905146915.1 Ostreobium quekettii | reverse complement strand
GTTTCCAGTCAATTTCTTTTTCCCTCTGACGGATAACTGGAGTAGTGTGGGCGAGATGTGTTTGACAAATAACTCTACTTTGTTGCGATGACATCGTTGCCATGGTGCAGTCTTCTATCAGTCCGTCCTGACATCCGCTTGGATGTCATTTCTGCTTCGCCAATGCCATCGTTATCTTGTGAGTACAAACTCTCAAGGACCTGCCAGTTTGGCGACACTTTCAATATTGTAATTTTTGCATCAGATAACAATTAGGTACATGATATGGCTATGATATGTGCCGCAACAACACACTATTCTCATGGCCAAATGTGTCAATGTGCCCCACGTTTTACATTGTTGAAAAATTTCAAACAAGTTGGTTGGATGGCTGTGTAGCAGCAGGGCTCTGTGCGATAACTTTATAGAAGTGTGCATGGATATCTCAACTGCAATGGATTTGCCCAGTTGTGCAATCGACCTTCTTGTGGAGCTTTTTGGAGCACCTTGCTGCTTGTTATGGAGCATAACTGATGCAGCTCAAACATAGACCACAATATCAAAACAGCAAATCTGAAATATTATGCAGCACGGTGTCTTCGTTCAACGTTTTGGGACTTTTCCATCTTTGTGACACAAAGAGAGACACACAAGCGAGTCTTCTGATCGACGTCGAATGCACAAACCCAGAATATCTACAGACAGGAACGTCCAAGAGCTCCCCTCCCACAAGGGCTCTCAAACCGCGTCGTTGTCCTTTTCCAACAGGGTGTACCGGATGTCAGAACAAGGAACTGTAAACTCGACAGAAATGCCTGGAAAACCCCAGGAGCACCTTCTCACAGGAAAGCCGAAAACATGCGCCCACCGTCCTCTCTCAGTGCCGAATGTGACGGGGCGGCGAAAAGCGCGATGCGCGATACGAGCACAACGCGCTGGGCACGCGTGGCCTCTCCCTCGGCGGCTGGGCACGCACGTTCGCAGCCCGCACCCTCTGCAAGCGCCCCCTCCACGCGTCGTCGCTTTCTCCACGTCCTTGCCTTTCTCTCTGCGCTCTCGCCCAGCTTCCCGGGCTCAGTCCCGCGAGTGCCATTTCTTGCGCGTGGACATCCAGGCCCGCGCCTTAACTGGCCCAATGGAGCCCCACAGCGCGGGGACTCTGGACCGTCAACCTCGCACCCCAAATGCGCCGCAGCAGCCCCTTCCACATTGGGGCGAGCCCTTAGGCGCAGTCGCCCACGGTCGCTAACGGTCCCGGAGGCCAGCAACCAACCAAAGGCGGCTCCCAACAAGGAGTCGCCGACCATCTGTTTGGCTCACATCCTACCATCTGCGCCACTGCCCGAGCGCCCGAATCTTCACCGGTGGCAGCTCAGGGCGACGATGCCCACGGCGGCAGCTCCCACCGCCGCCACCGCCAACGTCATCGCCCTGACCGTCTGCCTGAAGAAGGACGCCCTGCTGGCAGGCGCCACCCAGGGCGAGCAGATTCATCGGCCGAGGCGCAACCCCGCCTTCCGGTGCTCCTGCAGCCGCCCCGTCCACCGTCCCTGTCGCGCAAGAGCGGAAACCGAAGGCTGCTCAGCAAGCAGTTGGCTGAGCGGGAAGCTGCCTTACACGAGCGGTTTCGCGCAAGGATCCGAGCTCCAGAGGGCTTGAACTCGTCAGCCTTCGCCGTACGGTAAACGGGGAGCGTCACTGAGCTGGCAGGTTGACGAACCGGTAATCCTATCCTATCCCGCGGAGCGCCAACTTGGCCACACTCAACGCGGGGTTCGTTGCTCGCCTCCAGCTCCCGCCACACCCCACGGCCGCGTGGGAGGTCAGCACGTCCCATAACGCCGTCCGTTCCCAGTAAAAGGAACTCGTCCTCGGGGGTGACGCCCACCTCGCGCACGGTGGGCAGCACAAGCACCGGGGCCGCCCCCCGCGCCCACGGCAGCCTGAGGCCCGCCATGTGGTGGTCGCCCAGAGAGCGGGTGACCGCCAGGCTGCCCTCCTTCGGCCCCAGCAGGTAGCCATTGGAGGTCACTGCGCAGCCAGCCAGCCTGGCCCTCAATTGCTCCGTCGCCTGCGACGGGCCGTCGCCGACGCCGACGGCTTATGGTCCTCTGTTGCGGTCCTCGGCCAGACGGACGTGCAGAGGACCGCCCGGCTGTCGCCGACAGGGGCGACGAACAACCGGTCGGCCAGGAAGAGGGCCACCACCGCAGTGGCTCCCGGAGCGCCCAGTTTGCCCTCCCTCATCAGTTTGCCCATCTGCATCGATGTTGACGGCGCTTTAGCAGAGTGCTGAATGAA
This sequence comes from Ostreobium quekettii, assembly GCA_905146915.1. Lineage (NCBI taxonomy): Eukaryota > Viridiplantae > Chlorophyta > Ulvophyceae > Bryopsidales > Ostreobiaceae > Ostreobium > Ostreobium quekettii. The sequence goes on along the minus strand of CAJHUC010002412.1, from coordinate 14,114 downwards.
TCTTGGACAGGGCGTGCGCGGCATCGGGACCAACGGCAGCGATAGCCCTTTCAGCACGACTCTGTGGCGCCATAAACATGCACTCACCAGGGCGCCACGGGCGTCGTCGACAACGTCATACGAGATGACCCGACTGGCGCCACACATTCAGCGGCAGTTACGGACAATCCTCACTCGTTTTGCGAACGTGCAAGTGCCTCATAGGAAACCCAGGCACCCTCATGCGGACGTTACAAGGAGCGAAAGCGGGCGCTCTAGGCATGCTGAAAACTTGGGCCATTACATCGTGGTGGTCACTGGCCAACGTGTGTAAGTGTGGCGTTTTGGTACGTACTTCTACAACGTCATCCCCCTGGCCACACGTCGGGAATGCAGACGGTGCGAACGTCGCATCTTTTCTTCATTGCATTACCTGTTTGCAGAATTTCTTTTTCAGTGCCCTTAACTTGTGATGCGTACGGTGAAGGCCGCCGCCCTTTCCTCCCATTAGATCAACGGATCGGTGGAGAAACGTGAGGCAGCCATGTTCATTCTGTGCAGATTTGCTTACGGGTCAATGTCGGCTTTGAATGGCAGTTACGTTATATGAATCAGGTTCATACCTCATGACCCGTTTCGCATCCTTCCGTTCCTCGGCTGGGCAGCTCATAAATCAACAGAAGCGATCTGAACTATGACTGTATTCTCTGCATGCAAGTTCATGACACAGAGATTTCGGTAATTGGCTAGGGGTTGTTTCAATACCCGCAAACAATTCGACAAAATAGGTATGCGTTATGGTTGCCGTGATGCTTTGGTCGTGGCTTTTTCCATGGCAGCATTGGCAGCACTGCTCCTCCAATCCACTCAGATTGCTTAGATCGAGGAGGCTGGGCTGCCGATCAGAGGTTCGGAGGTGCAAGTCAGGACTTGCAATTCGGCGATCCAAACGTGTCCAAAGCATCACACCTGCGTGTAGCTCTCCTGTTATGCCCATCCAAATGGACCACGCGCTCACGTTCGACCCCACGCTGACAACACGCATTGCCGCACTCGCTCTGTAAATCAATGGAATCTCAAGATAGGACATTTGCGGAGCACACAGGCATGTTTCCAACAGGCCTGATCAGCAACCGAATGATGAAAAGCTACTGGCGGTGGCGAGCAATCCATAAATTTGCCTCTGACCATGCTTCCCGAGCACCAGCGAATCCTTGCAGATTCATTTCGAGACCTGGGAGGGTGGGGAATGATGCTGGGATGCATCAAAGCGCTGGGCCAACACTTTGCCCTACAGCCGTGTGCCCTTCACCTCATTGGGAAAACGCACAACACCCGTGATCACTGGCGAGAAAAAGGCCAAAATACATGGTTTCAAAATCGTGTACCTTGCAACAAGACTGAACATCGTGTAAAAATCGTTGTAAATCATTTATTTATCGTATAAAAATGGGGAAGAACCGTGCATTAAGGATTGAGTGAGTGCGCACGATTCTTACATGTTGTCACACAATTTTACACTGTTTTTTTGCAGCGTTGAAAACCGTGTATTTTGGCCGATTTAACTTGTGGATGTTGGAAAATGAGATCATTGCAGTCTGGAGAATCCGGCGCGCCGATGGTTTACACGCAAGTTGCCAGTCTAATCGTCGCTGAGCCGGGTGCAGGGCTCGAAGGCCAGCGTTCCACCCGATCGGCTGTGCGCCCGTGGATCTTGACGGCGCAACGGGTCACGCTGTCCGGCCGAAATGCACACAAGCGCTCAATTAAAGCAAATCCACGGTAACCGCAGCTGGAGTGTAGACATAGCTATAGATTCTGGAGTCATCGTCATGGGCGTTGAAACGGGCAAGGCGTCACAAACCTGCAGGATTGAAGCATGAGAATGACATCAAGTCAGCGGACCGTGGCAGCGTACCGTTTGGTTCCAACCGGCAATGCCCATCATGTCGGATGACAGAATTTGCAAGAAAATTAGCTAATTGCAGTTGTCGTTGCGGTCGCTTTCTTCAGTGTGAAACTGTCAGCTTGGCAATTCACAAATGGCAGTCTGGTCATCTGCACGTTGTACACTCGCACCAGAAACTGCTGTGCGTTTTTGTGTTGTTCTCAGTTGTAGCTTCATCGCATTTGCATCCTACGGAAGAGCCGCGACAGTCTTGTTGAACAGGAGCGTGGCGACAGCACAACATGGTTTGAACTATGTGACAATAAATGGGAAATGACATTTGGGTTTTGCTTAATTGCATGGGAGACCCCCCAAATTGGCTCGACTCTTGGCCAGCTGCAGAGCTACGGGATTCGGAAGATGCTGCTTCAAAGTGGCTTTTAACCATTTCAATCTAAACCTATCAACTGAACTTCCTCTTTTTCATTCCAACAAATTTATGAACGAACAGAGCCGAAGAATAACTGTCAACCATAAATGGCACCACAACAGATAACCGATGCTTTCCTGTATGTGATGAATGACATCGACAGAAATAGTCTCAGAATGTCATTTCCGAAACGCACTGGTCATTGACCTGCAAATTCTTACACTGTCCTGCTAAGCTCCCGTTGAAGCAGTCCATTACTCCATGCATCAAAAACAGCTTTAGACAATGCATGTTAGAAGCATTGGATAGATGGATTCGATAATGTGCCAATCAGATGATAGAATTTGGACACCCCACCTCTTCCTGAGAATCTTCAGGTCGCCATAAATCTTCCAATTTCGGTTTCAAGCTTCTGTCTTTGACCCATTTTGGATGCAGCTGCTTCCCCACTACCCTGTCGCAACGGTCCACCGTACCGTTTGTTAGCCAGCATAGCAACCAGACGCGCTCTTTCAGTTATCACGCACGTGCCCATCCGAACAATGTTCAAGTCCCTTTCAGACCACCTTTGGACAAATTAGACAAGTCGCGCCAGCTGCCTATCAGCTCATAGTGCTTGGTCGACACTGCGCTGCCTTGAGGATCAGAATGAATCAATCTTTCTCTGAGCAGGTATCACACAGCACAGATAGGTCAGTGATTGCTGGAGGCTTAGTAATCATGACCACCATGCAATCATGCTTGCAGGTGGTTCAACAACTGGTTGGCCGTTTCCCACGATCGGGCACGATGTGCGAGTGTCTTTAGCACTGCAGGGGAAACGAGTCACACAAACCATAACAGTTGGAAGGAATGACCAGCTGGCAGAAACAACAAGAGGGTCCTCAAGAAGACCTGGCTCGTCTCGTAAATCAGGTCGACAAGGCAACTGCGGACACGGCTCTGGAAAACGCTTCCACCTTGGCCCAGCATGGGCGACATACGCACGTCGTCAAGGCTTGTTTTCCGTGGCGCATGTGCACATCTGTTTCTCTTTTCCGCTCCAGGCCAATGCGCACAGCGGCCAATCGATGACCAGTGGCAACGTCCACCTACCGCTTTGCCTTCTTTTTCACGGATTCCACGTCCACCGGGGGAAGGTCCTCAAAAGCTTTTACACCGGCAGGCACGTTGCTTGCCTCGGCAGCACGCTTGGAGACTTTTTTCTGCGTCTCGCTGGAGCGCAAAGTCCTCAACATGGCGGACTCGTCGCTTACTGTCGATGCCAGTTTTCTCGCCACAAACTTGGTTGAATTCGCTTTGGGGCATGCCCACTTGGTGGATGATTCAGCACGCAGTTTCCATGGGGTACAGTCAATCTCATGGGCAGCCCCCGAACGTGCATGTGGCATTCCGAAGACGCTGTTCTTCAAGCCAAGGAGGTCCAGGGGGGCACTGCTTTCGCCCACCGCCTTTCTTCCCCTGTTCGCCAAGGCGCCTTGGGCTGCGCCGCCCTCCCTACATCGGTGGCTACTGTATTCATGAGGCACCTCCCGCATTTCACATTCCGCGCTACGCCCCTGCACGCCGCTGATCTGCATTGGCGGCCGCAGATCGGCAGTCTGAAAGTACTGGCGTGCCAACACAGATACCTCCTTGGACTGCGGAATCAAGGTCTGTCTTGCAGTGGGGCCCCACGGGGCTGTGGCGATTCCAGGCAATTTTTCGTCCCGGCCGTAATCACCGTCGCATAATTCGGAATGAGATGCTGACAACGGCTCTGACCGATCACCTCCCTCATCCTTTGTGTGCCTTCTGTCCCCATCCGCTGGAAAGCTCTGCCCAAACATGTCTCCTGGTGATATCGATTGCCGTGTTGCTGCGAACGGCATGTAATCCTCCGCTCCTGTACAATCAACAGCAGTTGCGGAATCCACAACCACGTCGTCGTCCGAGTGCGAAAAAAAGCCTGGCCGCTGGTGTTTAATAACTTGGGGTATAATTCCTGGCTTGCGCGGCCCGGAAGGCCTGGCAGGTGCACCATCGCTGCGGTGGCTGTGGGCGCGAAACACGGATGTCGCTTCCTCATCGGATCCCACTTGCAAGCCATCATGGCCGACATCGTCTCTGATGGCTACTGCGGGGCCAAGGGATTCTGAAACACGAGGCCCCGGAGTGCCCTGGACCTGAAATATGTCACAAGTCTCCATTGAGCAGCACGAGATCGGTAACACGAGTGCAGCGTGGCGACAGGCAGCAGCGAAATATTTCAGACCTCTTATAGCAGATTCTTACAGCGACACTCCAATGTGGGAGCATGTCCATTCTGTAAGAGCTTTGTTCACGCAATCCACGCAAGTATCGTGCGCCGTCATCACCTGAGATGCGCAAAGGCATTGTGTTGTGTGCGATATGTCGATATCGATATGCGCAAACATCGTCACCACACTTAACGAAGATGGCACCAAAACCATGAACAACATAGCAGGATTTTGCCAAAAAAATGTCGTCATACATTCTGGGATTAAAATGAAAAGGAGTCTTGCGTTCCGTGAGGAACAATGCAACATTCGTTGCATTTTGCTGGCGCTGGGTTGCTTGGCAGCAGGATGTTGCCAGTGCCACTTCAATCTCACCATTTCCATTTTCATGAAGCACTCATTTAGCAGTGTTGATACTCCAATGCAAGGTGTTTTCCGGTTGGTTTGTGACGTGGTGTGAAGTTACGCTATGCCTATAATAGTGCAGCAGTCCGTTATAGCGACGCTAGAAGAGACATAACCATCCTGGGATCGCCGACCTGTGCAGCACTCAAAAACAACATCGAGCACAGACACAGCACAGCATAGAGCAGCCAGTGACTGATATGCACTGGCCCCCCAGTGCAGCCAATTGTGCCCAAATAGTGTCTCAAACTCGTAGCGTTCGAGCCAGCTGTGCAGCAGAATTTGCGGGGACTTGGTTGCAGCAGCCCAATGGCCTGACGCCTCATATTCCCACCCGATGCTGAAGCGCCCTTCCAGGCGCGCTGAAAGTTGTCCAGCCCGTGGGCATGTGCAGTTCGCCCGTTGGTGCATGCGCAACTGGATGTGCGCGCGTTGTAGGCGCCATGTGCGCTGGAGGGGCCCGAGGCTCAGGTGCTTCGTCTCTTACCCCTTCTTCATTCGGGCCATCATTCGACTGGCACGTGGCAACCTGTCGAACAGCAGCACAAACACTGTTTCAGGCGAAGGCAAAGGCGGCATTGCCCTCTGTGAGGTGATGCGCATTTCTCCACCACGTGAGCCAGTTTATTTTGTGGAGACGCACCAGCGCGCGATTGCGGCGGTCGCCATATCAGTGTGTTTCATGAGAATAGGCAATTTGGCGACAGAGCTGCGGAGGTGGACCCATTGTTGGCATGCGGCCTGGGATACAGTCAGCAGGAGGGCCATCGTGGTCGACCTTGCCCAAAAAGCCCCAAGGGATGCGACTTGTCAGAATGTGGTGTATGCAGTGAACGATGCTTGTGGCCCTCATCAAATATCTGCACTGGACACATTGATGCTGACATCAAATGCCTGGCGCTGCCGTTTGACGGCATCCCCAACCGACACCACTACGATGTGTCCTTCCCGGCAGAAGCGGCCCTGACAGGCACATGGATAGCTGTATTGTGCCTTCACCGCAGATTGTCGAGCACAGACTTTACATGCGGCCATGGATGAGCCCGCACACTTGGACACCCAAGGCAGGTGAGTCGAAACAAAACTGAATGGTCTTGGCACCGGTCAGGTCTGCACATTACTCTGACGCGACGACGAGCAAGTACAAACACCGGGACTTTTTCAGCTGTCTTGCCTGCAAGCTATCACATGCAACGCCACTCCCATCCCAGCCCGTTTCCATTTCTCTGGCCCGCCCGTCGACCGCTTTTCCAGCGGTGCAGGACGCTCCCCAGCGACCACCAGAGCTACCGATCTCCAGGCGCTTCATGCGATCCTCCAGGCTGGACGTGAGCCTCAGCTGGCGAAGGGAGTGCACTTCGCCAGGCCTGCCGTTTGCACAAGGTGGGCCCCGGGGCCCCTGCCTCGACCGCCCGTGCACAGCTGGCATTTCTTTCTGTATGATGGAGGGATATCCGTGCGCAGGAATAAAGAGGAGGCTGGCCGACGGTTTTGCAGGCGGTGGACAGCAGGGGGGTAGAGACTCGCCACTTTGGGGTCTCCATTTTCGGAACAGAGACAGCGCCGGGCGGCTGGGCGCTGTCCAGGCATCCATGGTGGAGCCGTCGTGCGTGTCCAGCAATGACACTATGCTCATGTCGTCCGCCTCAACAACTGCTGGCACAGATCGGCAGGCTGCAATGTTGAACTGTTCAATTGCATGCGAAATGTTGCATGACTGTTGGCAACATGGCAGGATGGAACTTGGCGCAGGCAGCAGCGCATGCAACCCACAGTGGAGAGGAGCCTGTGCCAAGCCAGGAACAAATCGTGTAAAACTCAAGCCAGCACAGATGCAACCGACCTTGGAGACAGTACAGTTCATCGGTGCAGAATTTCTATGAACAGGACACTGGCGAGAGATGCAGGTCCTCTAAATCGACTTTGATCCTGCTTGTTGTTGAGCGAAAACCACTGCCCTTGTACCTGGAAGGCGACAACATCGGGCAAATCATGTCCAGCACTACCGCCTCAGTTCCAGGCTTTGCACCATATGGAAAGAATGGCAGCCGCTGATGCAATATTGGGGCCGCAGTGCGATTGACGCAATGCTCAGCTGCGCTTCATCAACGCCCATGTGTCAAGGTTGACAAATGCCGATGCTTGTGCCGGCGTTGCGCCAATGCTGACACCCTGGAATTGCTTTAGCACCATGTGGTGTTGCATCAGTGATACCAAGCACTCGTCGTTGCATTAACGCTGACGCTTTTCAGGCGACTCACAGCCATATAGTTCAAGACTGACAACTGGCTGGATGCAACCAATAACATTGTCCTTCAATTTTGACACGCTAATCATCGCACATTTGTTGGAATCGGCAATGAGATCAACTGCAATGTGTGCGCCCTGTTTGGTGATTTCAGCTGTGTGGGTGCCCCACCTGTGATAGATGCGAGGAAGGATCCACAAGGGCTGAAAGTCAAGCCCACAGCTGGCCCTACCACACCCTCGCAAAGACTGAATTTCAGTGCCCAGTCAAAGTCATCCTTGGGGTTGGGGCTCCATACGTGAGTCACCCCATGCGCTGTGCCTGCGGCCAGCATGACAGGCGCCTTTCCTGCAGGGTCCAAACAATTGCAATCACACGACTGATGAACGAATTGCGGGCCACAATGCTGACTTCGAGTTTTGCAACTGGACGCACTGCTGCAAATTCCAATCCTTCCATTACACATTGCCTCTACAGCCCCACAGATCTGACAGCACGCAGCGTGCTTCGAGCGATTCCCCTTAGGCATGCATCTTGCTGCCTGAACATTGCTCGTCCTGAAGATCCCAGCAAGCAGTTGGTCACCAGTGGTAGAGCGCAGAAGTTCCAAAAAGATGAAAATAACAATCGCAAAGGCTGTGCTCACGACACTGAGCCGCTGAGAACAACGCTAGATTGATCAGCATCTGAATGTTCAACAGCATTTGCGCGTCACCAAATGCTGGAAGGGATGAATGTTTGGATTTTTTTCCTTCTAAGTCAGTGCCGCTGTCCGGCGAATGCATTTGAGTGAATGCACGCGCATGCAACAGAGCACAGCACATGCACTATGCAAGCGATGATGGGCAATGTGCAATAATCGCTGCGTGCAGTGTGACGAAGCTGAGGTGCATTCAAATTAATGCTGCACCAATATTTACAGCCCAGGGGCAATGTTGGAAGAGCATCACTATGCCTTTTGAACTAGCTGCAAACAAACACTAAATAGTTACATTTGCACGTGCCACACCCGGCCACTTTCAGAAGCTTGGCATTGGTGCCAAAAGCCCCTGCCTGAAAATGCAATAAACAGGATGGGGCAATGAAAAGGTGGCCATCAGTCTCCAGTCGGGCCTTACCAGCACTGGTTTCTGTGACCATCCATGGTGGCTGTGGAGGCGTTCCAATGAGACCGACATCAAGTTGGTCTGTGGATGCACGAGCAGGGGACCATTGTGAAAGCAGTTCTTGAGGGACGAATCCGGCAATGCTGGTGATAGCCATTGGGCTCACAGCTAGCCTCTGGCTAGGAACCAATCGATTGGCAGAAACATCCCATAGGGACACCACCCCGTCGCTGGATCCGCAAGCCACCTGGCAAGGACAGCAGAGGCGCCTAATTAGTGCTGGAAGCAAAATATTCAAAGTAGGACAGCAGATTAGTTGAGGGGGGCAGCATGTGTACACACACCTTCAACCCCAAGGCACCATGCTGATTGTTTTGCTTGCAGCTGTCAGGAAGATTTGCTACCAGGGTTGACTTTAAAGGCCAAGCAGATGTGGCATAAACTTGCAGAGGATGCTGCTGGTCTGCTTTCTTGCGCTGCCATTTGTGCCCTGCGCAAAGAGGCAGAGCAATGACGAATGTGGACAGGCCAGATGTCTGGCTCAGTCGATGTTCATCCCACCCTCAAGGAACGCCATTTTCGTCTTGTCCAGGCAATTTCAAATAAAGCGAAATCGGCAGCTCGACTGCCATGCCCAATAAATTGCTTATGATCATTGCAACAGCAATGAAGTACCTGTAAACTGCAGATGCAGTTGGAACTTGAAACAAACAAGCGATTGAGATATGGTGTGGTTATTGACATGCCAAGGCCCACCCGGAGTCCCAACCCTGTTTCTGACAGATTCCATTCAGTTCATCCTTAGGACTTCACACCGGCTGTGCTGTTTGATACAGTGGCTCAAGATCTGAATGCGACAGTGGGGCGACACATGGACCTGTACATGTGATGCACCACCAACTAGTGTGCAAATGTTCAAATGCAATTCAACAAACCTAATTAAAAGAATCAGCAGGTTGCATAGCAGCAAGACCTAGCCTGAGCATTGCTGCTTGTCAGCGGGCTGTGCTGCTCCTGGAGCAAACCATACCATGACAGGGCCAAGGAATGCCAATGCAGTGGGAACGGCAGTCATGGCATTCCTCACATGGTCCAGCAAGGCCCCTCCAGATGTCTCTGTCATCTTCAAGGTCCCATCAGAAGAAGCTGACACCAGGGTGGTGCGTGCAGCATTCGTTCGGAAGCACGTGATGGGGGCTGCCGGAAAAAGTGCATGTGAATCAATGCAGCACCGTGCACTGTGTGAGTTGTGCATCTTAGCCAGCATTCACCATCAGTGTGGCTGCTCCACAGCAGCAATGGCCACAAATCATGCAATCAACTTTATGTGTGTAGAAGACTTGAGCAACTGGACTTGTAGCCCGCCATAGAGCATAGATGCAGCCTGGATTCCTGGACACATTTGCACATGGTGCAAAGAGAGGAAGAAGAATTCCACACACTCTTGTACTGTGTGCATTAAAACACTACAACAGGGTCCCTTGTGGTAATGATGTCACAACCCTTGCAAATGTTGCACAGGTAAGTCGATAAATGCAGCGGACAACAAAAACAAAGACTCTTTGGTTGTGCTCATTCAGTGCGATTACCAGCCCAAGAAATGTGCTCATACAGAATGCCACTGAGGGATACAATGGTATGCAACTCGTTGTACACAAGCATATGTGTAGTGGGACATTTACATTTGCAAGGAGACTCAATTTCTGCCAATTCCCACAGCATACCTCACAAGACGTGGCAAATGCTTGCCTAGCATCAACAGCAGAATGCACACATTATGCGGCCAAATTCAGGTCCTTGCAACAGCCCATGCCCCAAATTTCATGACTGGGGCAGTCAGGATGCTTGTCACACAAGTCCTCCGAACAGCAGCACTCATTGACATCACAGAGAGAGGAGGCTCCCAGCACAACATCATCACAGTGAACACCAGCTTTTGCACAATTACTTCACACTTCAGCACATCTTCGCTGCAGCTGCATGCAGACTCTTACCGCTGTGAAAGGCAAACTGGAAGACCTGACTCGTCTTCTGACCCTCGTCCATGGGCAATCTGCAGAACATGATCCGTTCCCCCAGCTGCTGGGAGAAAACCACTTCCCATGGCCCCCGCAAGAATTCGAAGCAGAGCACAGCCCGATTCACAGGCAAGGGTGAGCCGCCAGCCTCACAATACTGAAGCTCAAACGACCAGGCTGGGACAAGCTCACATCCATCAGAGGAGATGGCCGACAGGTGAAAGTGTCCAAAGGTGTCAGCCAGGCCCAGGCGATCCCCAGCGCCAGGGACCAACCTGTGTAGTCAGGTAGGGGTCAGCAGCTTCTCACAGTATTCAATGCGACTGCAATACGTTTGCACTGTTGCTCACTTCAGACAGTGGCTTAGAAGCCCCGCGAGCAGCAAAATGCACAAACAAATGTAAACTCTAAAAGTACAGCGGAACCCTGGAATGAAGATGCCTAGGGGTGGGGACATTGAGGTTACCTTGCATGCAAATAGATGTCTATTCAGGAATGGTAAGGATTTAGGACAAGGCAAGATTGCCATGCAGCAGATTGCAGCAGTTGCTGACTGGTTACAAATAAGTTGAGTAACTTTGGAAAAAGGGAAGACCAAAATCCAGGAAGTAAAAGCTTGCGTGTTGAGAATGACAGTGGCAGGCAACTGGGCTGTTGTAGAAGCCATCGCTCGCCAAAGCATACCAAAGGCACACCATTCTCAAAACAATACTGCACTCCAGGAAGCAACAGACTGTCTGCGACTGCCATTGGTGCTAGTGCATGCAAACAGCCCCTCCCTCCAAATGGTTCAGCCACCAATCTATGGAGGCTTGGTCATCGCCACCAGAGTGTGGTCTCTTGTTCTTGCAAAAATGTGTGCTTGCACTGGTTTCAACACAATTGATGTGGCCTATTCCCAGTTCATAATTTGTACATACGCATCCTGTGGGCATGGAATATGGACAAACCATGTCTACATAAGGATAAGTTCCTTGTGTCCCCAGAGCAATAGACATTCACAACAGGATGCACAGGTGTCATGTCTGGATGTTGCAGCAGTCCTCAGCTCATTTGGCTGTTGTTATCTCTGTAACGCACATGGACATATGCATTTGCCAACTGCCACATTTGACAATGGTGACAAACAGCACCTGTTGGTTGCCTGCATTGTAGGCCTAAACACACAGCAAACTTGGAGGTTGCGGAGATTTGTGCACAAGGCTTTGTAGGGCCAAAGTACAGAAAATTGTGTTTGCACAGAGAGCGGATCGGCTTAACTCCAATGCCAAACGGATTGAAGAGGAGGCGATAGCACTGGAGCCAAATTGCATATACTGCACTGGGTTGCATTCAGTCAGACCTTCACACAAAAGTTCCCATGAGGGTGCAGGTAATGTACTTATTTTGTGCTGGCAATGTTCAGCCAATCTTGTGTGCAAACCTTGTCAGTGCACCAGTCAATACAACAAGTATCCCCTCAGTCAATGTAGATTCACAGAATGCCAAAATTTCACAAGACAGTGGCCATTTGCCAAGGCTTTGAAGGCCAAATCTTTGTTCCAAATTAAATTTTGACTAATTGTGTTCATGCTTGAGGGATACATACATGCATAACATATACAACGGGTGGCCAACAGAACAGCCTAGGAAGAGAATCCTTAACATCAGGTCTGGAATGGGACAAATCAATGCCTCCGGTCAACTTGCATCTTGTCAGTTAAATGGTTCTATCCGCCTCACGCAGACTTGCAAGCTTTGGTTACAAGCTGCATTCCAGCGTTGTTCTGACGACTAAAGGTGCTGACGTCCTCACATGCACATGGATCAGTGTTTTTGATCAAGGGGTGGGTACATGCAGCCACACTGCGCGAGATCTGTTGCCTGTGACTATGCATATGCAATGCGTTGAAGGCCCGAATGGGCACCCAATGCCGCGCGTCCAACGGCCGTGCAGCTCACCGCGCGGAGACCCACGTCCGGGGTAAGTGCGGTGCGGTGGGCGTGGGGCGGCTGGGGCCCACGCGAACAATCACCAGCTTCGGAACTTGGGGCTCACCCTCGCCGTTCATGGCGCAGCGCAGTTCCCTGGCGCCGAGGGTGTTGGGCGGGCTGGCCACCCCTCGTCCCTGCGAATTTCTGTCCGGGTGCGTCGATTTTGTGCTGCCTTCCCGGTTCCGGACATTTAGGACCTGAAACCGGACTTCGTGTCAGCACTTACCGCAATGTAGCACCCGCGTTCTCTGCAGCACGCCTGTCGTTGTCTGCAGGTGCCCTCGCACTAGGGAACTTCGCTGCAAGTGTTCTGTTCATTTTACCCCCGATACCGATCCCGTACCAAACCGGAAATTGAGAAGCCTTGCCTTGCAAAAAAGCGCCCACCTGCTAAAACTGCAGGCAACGACGGGCTCGCTGCAAGCGCAAATCCGCAACTGGACTGCCTTCAAAATCGCATCCTGTCCCGATGACGCTGTTGCGATCAAAGCGATGTTCAGCTGCTCACAGCGATCACGATGACAGCTTCCAGGGGCGGAAGCTGAAGACAGCCAGTGTCGCCATCTCTTGTGCGGCACAGCCAATTGCCCCAGGGCTTGGGAGTAAACTGGCAGATAACGTCGACAATGACAGCCACGATGGCGCATTGGTCCTGGCAACGCCTCCTGCGCGGTTTGCGATCTTCATATAGGACCAGCCTGAGGATTGTGACCAAAGCAGGGGTTTGGTCGATGAACTCACGTCCTGATCAAAGGTTGAAGCACTTCCCAGTGCAGAGAACATCACCAGCAATTATGCTCAGTCAGGTGCAAACAAGTGCCCACCTTCGCTGAAAAGCGAGTGGAGACTGCTTGCCAATGAAAGCCTGGCGAGTGAGACTGAATCGGTCCTCGGTGCTGAAATGTCTCGCGGTGGGGCAAATTGTGGGCTCAGGCAGCCAGTGAGAGTTTTGCATTTGCATCTGGCTGTGGCTGGATGTTCGACATGCACCTTTTGGCATTGCAGGGTGGCTCACAGGAGTATCGGCGGCAGCGATCACTGAGCGCTGAGCTCTGTTCACTGACTTCCCATCGACAGGAGGGTTCAGATGTTGGAAGATTTTCCTCTTCTCTCAACAATGACTGATTTCTTCGGCATGGACGGACGTCAGCATGCCCCACTTACAGAGCAAATACAAAACAGCACAAGCTGAGCGCCCACTTTGGCACCACCACACATGCGACCGCATTTTCGGTTTCTATCCTCGAGTCTCCACATCCATCTCTTGTGTCTTTTCTTTCTGCACTCCTACATGCATCCTCACTTGGGCAGGGGCCATGCTGGGCCCACTTCTTTTGCCCCTCGCACCCCAACAGTCCAACCCCCCTTTTCCAACAACGCGGAGCCTGTCATCAATCAGCCTGTGGCTTCGCACGGACTGGCTGGATGCAAACCCTCTTTCAAAGGTTGGCCTGGGATCGCCCAGCAACGCGTCAACATTCATGCCGAAAGGCACGAGCCCCACCTGTGCGGCCTGGCGCATGCGGCCGCCCCACAAACCGCGCCTGCAACGTGCACTAAGCGACCTAATGACGGGAATTCAAATTATCCCAGTCGTCTCCAACCGCCTGTCTACAACAGCCGACCAAACGCAAAGCTACCCGGTCACACAAGGAACCATTCCCACGTCAGCTGGGCGCCTGCTCGTCCAATGCGTCGCCCGTGCTCAGCCCACGCGCCGCTGGCAGCCCCCTCAGGTAACCGTTCGGCCGTAGGCCACACCAGCGATGTACAGATTCTTCTGCCACTTCTCCTTGACGTGCACGCTTGGGAACGACGACGTGCGC
>CAJHUC010002411.1:0-69466 GCA_905146915.1 Ostreobium quekettii | reverse complement strand
GTGGCAGTCTGCTATGCCATTGTAAGCAGGCTTTTAGATATTTGTGTGTGCAGGAATTGTCTCAATAAGTAAATGTAATAATTTCAACAGATTGACAGTACCATGCTATGGTGTTGTGTTGTCTGTAACGTATTGCTTTTTCTAGGCAGATCCTGGGAGTGTGGCTCGGTCACTGTACTGCAACAAACATAAAGAATCTTTCATGCCTGTCCTGCAAGAGGTTTGTGAATGTACTTGAGGGCAATGGTAGCTGACGCGATGCTGCTTTGCTGCTGGTATTCTCATTATTGTTGGAAGGTCTGGGTCACAGCCCAAGGCCAACGTTTTTTGCAATTACTTTGTTTTGTATGCTAGAATGGTGATAGGCTTGTGGTCAATGGAGAGCAGGGGCTTGAGAAACATTCTCCTTGTCAGGTGCCATTTTACCATATGCGAGTGAAAGGATCACAGCTTCGTGGCTGGATAGATTGGGGCTCTGCTCATGCTTTGGTGCACTTCTGACGACCAAGCAAACCAATAATGCGATTGGAACCGTATTTTGCAGGAGTTCCTGTCGTTTACTTGGCCGAATATACAGAATTGGACCCCACCCGAGTGTTTGCTGAGGTAGAAGGTGCTCTCGAAGTTGATGATAAGCAAAAGAAGGGGTTCACAGGAAAGCATGTCACGATCTCTCGTGAGGTATGCAAGGGAATGATGTGAAGAAAAGGCGGGAAATTGCAGGTGTCTGTGAGTCACGATGGTGGTGCGCATGCTGCCTATTCCACAAACTCGTGGCTGCAGAATTCCAAGATAATGTAGTCCAGTTTTGCGTTTAGGACGCGAAAGGCAGTCATCCCCACGTAAACAGTGCTTAGGCAGGGCGATGTTCAAAGAACTTCTTGTTTGATACCCTAAAAGCTGACAAAGTCTGTCGAAAGTCTGCTGCAAGCGATCGTCAATAGCCATTGCAGAGTTTGAGCTGAAGAGGAATAGGGCCCTTCTGCCACAGCCCTAGTTGTGCAATAAGTTACCGTGCTTATCCATGCCTTACCATGTGCATGTACAGGGAAGCTTCTTGTATTGTATGTTGCAATTTGTTGGCTGCGTAGTGTGCTTTCAGCAGTGACTGTACAAGTGGTGTCCCCTGAACATCATGGGTGACACACCCAAGAGAACATTGCATCCCTTGCCATGGCTGTGAATGTTGTACATGAAGTAGTATGGGTATACCAGCACTTCTCCTGAATGTATGCCCAGGTAGATACGTTTCCACAAGCGATTGGGGAATGGACTGAACAATGGTGCCACCTGCACTGGTTGGGCCTTTTGCTTCTCAGGATGCATACGCCCGTCTCTGCATGCAGGAATGCAACAATGCATTTCTTCACCTGTTCCTTTAGGCAACACAGAGGCCTGCCCTGAAATTCGTATCTGATGTGGGCCTGCCCAGAAATTCATATCTACATACCATTCCACTGCTGTTGGCTGTTGACAGGAATGTTACATGCTCCCAGAATGGTGTCTTAGTGCTGCTGCCATTTGCCACATTAACGTGTGGTGTGCTGGTGGACCTATGGTAGACAAATGAAGCCATCTTGAGGGCCCATGTACCTCACTTGGCAGACAGCACAGGTGCTCATCCAAATCCTGAGCTATACGCAGCACTGAGTGCATCTGCAGAACATCATGGGGCCAGAAGCAGTCGCCAGGGAATGTTTGCCTTCTCGTGTTTTTTGCGAGGCCAGACATTGTATGGCGAAATCGGCAAAGAATCAGCAATTATTGATGAGGTACTGACGAAGGCAGGCACGGCTGAGGGTTTCATAGGCTCATAGCAGGGATCAACAGGGATCATAGGCTCGAGTCCAGGGCAACGTTTGCAGCCGAGCAAAGGGACAACAGGAGTTCTGTTCTTTACATCCAGTCCGTTCTTCAATGTCCTTCATGCAATTCCTAATGCCTCCTCACTTCTTTAAGCGTCCAGCTCTTGATAATGCTCAATCAGTTCTAGTTGCAACAGCACTTCCTTCAATCCTTTGATTTGCCTTTGGCTCCTGAAATTCCTATGCAGCACGAAGACTTGCAAGCAAGTGCGGATAGTTCCATCTCCCATACTTCGTGCACACCCAAACGGATTTGACAGCAGCCAAGCAGCAGTTAAGATGTGACAATTTGTTAGTGTGCCTCCCCTTGCGCACCACTAGCTGCATTGTTGGCCAACCTCAGTCAGGTCCCTTTGCAGTTGGACGTTCTCTTGGCAAAGGACCAGCAGCAATGAACTCCACACTGCCCTCCTATCTGTGCAGGCGGTTGTCTGGGACGAGCAAGAAATGGTACAGTGCCGATCCTGAAAATGTTATCACAAAGTTGATAAGCTTTGGGGGGCGCTATGAGTGTTTGCATTGGGGGGTTTCACAGTCTTCCTGACACGATTCTGTGCTTCTGTGTAGGTTTTGCAGACGCCTGTGTCTATTTCGGGAATGTTCTGTGGCGGTGAAATTGGGCCTGCCATCTCCAATGGAACCTTTGCGTTTGCACATTCTGGCCCTAAGGACACTGCACACCCAAGTGCGCCACTTTCGTTGCTCAATTACCAGAGTGAGTGGATACTTGTTGA
Organism: Ostreobium quekettii; assembly: GCA_905146915.1. Taxonomy (NCBI): domain Eukaryota; kingdom Viridiplantae; phylum Chlorophyta; class Ulvophyceae; order Bryopsidales; family Ostreobiaceae; genus Ostreobium; species Ostreobium quekettii. The sequence goes on along the minus strand of CAJHUC010002411.1, from coordinate 66,867 downwards.
ATGTTGCAGCAATGTGTTGGCGTTGCTCTTCTGACGGTGTAGGCAACTGTTCACTGAAGTTCGCAGTAGACTCGAGCAGTGCATTGGGGCTTCGTCACCTGACTTACTCTCACTGATTTTCTGCTTCCAAGATTTCATTGTCAGGATTTCCATCATGCGTGTCAACCCAGCAGCATGCAGCAGTGTGAGCACTTATATTGGTGTTGGGGTGGTACAGGTTGTGTGCACTTTTCCATTGTGCTCACAACTCATAGCATCCTTTGCGTTTGACTCATTTAGTGCTGGCCTCTGGAGAGGTCGTTGATTTGGGAGCCCTAAATGTCCTGCACCACACCCACGTTTATTCCAATCGTACATGCTCACAAAGACGGCACAGGTGACACAATTGCAGGATTTGTTCTGGTTCCACTAACCACTTGATGATATGATAGTGTACCATGTCCTGCAGAGCTCCTTGATGGAGCTCGGTGCGCAACCGACGTCCTTGCAGTGCTGTATTTGTTGCTCTGGTCTGCTTGAAGGTCCTACTTGTGCATTTGTATATACACGGTACAACCAATGACTAGGGAGCATTCCATCGGCGTGTGCGCAGGCAGCAAGTCACACCTGCACAGCTGCACCTCAGTTTACGTGCTCCTTGCCCCCAACTGACTGGGATGAGGAGTGCCAGTGTGTAGAATCGAGGCTTTTCTGCTAATGCAGTACTTGTAAACGGATATTCTGGAAAACGGCGATCAGCTGGTCGAGCATGGCATCGAGAGTGACAAGAGGGCCATCAGGACGAGAGCTGTCTCTGCCTGATTGAGAGCATTGCCATGCTGACGGCCAAAAGCTACGCTGTTTTTGCATCATTTCCGCGCAAAACGAACACCAGGAAGGCCACGCATCTTGCTGCCGTGCACATGACATGCCTCGATGGCACTGGGCTTTGCATCCGTTTGCTGACCCCGCAAGGTGTCCTGAGGAATCCCTTCGCGCATGTAGCTGTACAACAGATTGTCATATCGATTGGCTGCAGCAAATGTCCAGGGGTGACATCACATGCTCATTCGCTTCATCAAATGTATTGTTCGCACTGACATTGGACAATAGCCGGGCCAGTTGCGAGCAAGGAACAAGCGCTAAGTAGGGCGGCCGGCTGTCAAATGAGAAAGCACGCCGTGGCGCCCCATCCGAACGCAAGCCCTGGCTCTCTTTGAAATTCGTGCAAATAGCCCAACGGACCCCCAGGCCGACTTCAAGCACAGCCATTAAGCCAATGCGTCCAACCCACACTGGATACCGGCTGGCACAATATGCCTGGCTGTCGGCACCACCTGAAGTGCCAGGCGCACCCCAAGCCTCCTATATCAGAAACTCATTTATGAACCGCTAATCACATCGCCTCCCGGACGGCGTCAGGGAGGAACCAGCTGGAAGCACCAAGATCATGGACAATACGTACAGTCGAGCAAGGAACACGTTGGCGCTGCTCACGCTCATCCTCCATAATGAGTGGCGATTGCAGCGCGGCCTTTTCCAACCGCCACCCAGCGGTTGTGCGAGCAGCTGTACCAGGATGTCGATGACTAACGATCTTCCGGCTTTCGCTTGCGCTTCTGGGGTTCCCTTTCACCCCCAGTGTTCGCTCCCTGGCGCGCGCGGCGTTCCTTGTGGCGGTCCCTCAACTTGCTGCTTTGCTCTCTGGGCAGCTTCTCCACAGCATATCGCAGTCCCTCCCCAGTAAACCATTCTAAATTCCACTCGCAAAATTCCACCAGCGCGCTCTCGTCCCCCTTCCCAATTTCCCGAAGGAGCCACCCTGTGCCCGTCTGAACAAACCTCTCCTGCCGACGAACGGTCGTGCCGCATCCGTCCAGCAGCATGTCTTTGAATCCGGGAAAGAACGCATCGCCTTGCTTCGCTAGGGTCACAAACGACACGCATGACGCCCGCTGACGCCACAAGTTCTCGGCGTTGCGCCATTCAGATATCCCTCTGGCGCACGCCTCTCGCTCTGCTCGCTCCTTCTGTGACATCACCAGGTGCTTCAGGACGCGGCCGCAGAACCCGTCGCAAGAGGCCCAGTCCCAGATGAGGCCGTCGTCGAAAAAGGAGGCAAACCACGGGAGGCTGTCCCGCCAGGCGATGCTGCCGCTGGGAATCAGGCACGTCTGGAACACGAGGCTGCTCGCCAGCTTGTCTTCTGTGTAATCCGACTTCATGAGCAGAGTGGCGATCTGGACGGCAACACCACGGTCATGGTCCGCAGCGCTGATGGTGGGAACGTGCGCAGACACCGCAAGCTCGGAGGCGAGGCAATTCCAATTCGCAATTCAATGCAACTGGGATAAATCCCTCGGTTGCCAGCAGACACTCTGCCATGAGGTCATTTGCTGCGAGACTTTGATGGAAAGAAGCGGAACAAGTCCCCAAGCAGTGGGGCGGAGACGAACGGCCGCTGCCTGCAACGTCGTTCAAAGCCACTTTCCTATGCCATCCCCACCATCTTCTGGGTTTTCGGCGCCAGCTCGTCGACACCCTCCTCCCGCCGCCACTCCGCTACCATGCTCACGACGTCGGGCGTCTGTAGCCCCCTGGCCTCAATCACATTTTTCATGTACTTCTCGATCCACCCCTTTGTTTCTCGGCTGGCTCTGGCATCGAGCTTCGACTGCAGCCTGCCAGTGAGGGTCTCCGCGACCCGTTTGGGCGGCATCTTCTGCGCTTTGATGGAGCATCGCACCCGCGAGGGATGAAGAGGGGTGGCAAATGCAAACGTGTTTGCCGCCCCACGCACCTTTCCGACACAGGGGCTGACGGGCCAGGCCACCGGGGGCATGCCGCCCCGAGCAGCGGGTGTCCAGCAGGCAAGATACAAATTGACTGGGTGTCCCAAGGTTACGTGATGTGCACGGCAGGCTGAACTACAATGAACCCCGGATAGATGGCGTCGTGACTGGGCCTCGGGCCCCACCATCTACGCGATGAGCATCAACTCGCGCAGTGTGGGTTGAAGTTCGGTGCATCACTGCGGCAAAAGCCGCCCCAAATGAGCGGTCGAACAGAACATGGAAATGCATCCTGATGCGCTGACGTCTGATGTCGTACACTAGATACGACGAGTGTAATGCGGGCAGTGGCGTGCTTTGGATGATTTTGCAGCATCTGCTGTGATCTTCAGCAAGTCCTTGTTTTGCAGTTGCTATCACAGGGCAACCAAAGCCCCTGCACTTTGATGTGAACGGGGGGCATTCCAAATTTATCCTTTTCGGTAACATAAAGCTCAGTCAGCGGGAATATTTTACAATGGAGCCGCCCCTGCTCTTGCAACTATCAGATAGCATTGCCGGGCATGAGCTGCAATCAACAACATAACGTGATGCTGGCATGATGGAAAGTGTCGAGTACAAGCAGGTACTGACCAACATGGAGCCACATGCGCCAAGCTTTATCTCTCTGGCTTCTCAACAACCAAAATCCAGGGCAGCAGCTACCAGCGTGTTGGCTTTCCTGAGTATTTTGCATTCCATTGCATATGGCCATCCACAGCAGCAATGACATGAACTTGTGTCGTTGCTGACCGGAACAGCGATCACAAATATGGTCCATCGAGGATTCGAAAACAAGTTACGTCCCTGCATACTTGAATACCGACAGCACTGGTGTGGTGTATTTACGCTCTGCTGGGATTCAACCTGTGCATTGCCCTTTGCATGCGCTCCCCCTTGCCCTTCAATAATATGGCCATTCGATGCACACACACCCACTCATCCACTATCTCCACGCTGCAAATAATTTGATGCCCCGCCACAATCGTGCAAGCACAATGCAAATGTCCCATGCAAAATAAACAGCAATATTTGCACCACCAGCACAATTCTACCGTTCTTCCTGTTTTCGTTTGGCGCCCTGTTTTCTTGCATCGAGTCCCTGAGCGGCCCCACTAGCCTTGAATTTGTTCAAAAATCTGTTCCGCTCTGCCTTGGGAACCTTCTCCAATGCATACCGCAGTCCCTCCGAACTGAAGAACTCGATGTGCAGTTCACAAAAGGTCAGCAAGCAGTGCTTGTCCGCTGTCCCTATTTCGCGCAGCAGCCATCCCGTCCCCGTCTGATGAAATCGCTCGGGACTGCGTATCGTTGAGCTGCAGATGGCCAGCAGCATATCTTGGAAGCCAGGGAAGAACTCATTGCCGCGTTTCGCAAGGTAAACAAAGGAGACACAAGCCGCCCTTCTCCTCCAGAGATTCTCGGCATCGCGCCAGTCACCGATGCTCCTAGCACACCTTTCCCTTTCTATGGGACCTTGCTGCCTTTCAACAAGCATTCCAAGAACACGGATACAAAACCAATCGCACGTGCTCCAATCCCAGATGTGTCCATCATCGAAAAAGCCAGCAAAAATGGGCAGGTCGTCTTGCCAGGCAATCACGCCTCCAGGAATGAGCTTGCTTTGGAGCATGATCGCAGAAGCAAACTTGTCCTCGGCGTATTCAGACTTCATGAGCATGTATGCAAGCTACATGGAGAGCAGTGTAAGGCAGGGCTATCCTTCAAATCTCGTTTGAATGACTTAACAATGGATGCATGCCAGTGTGGTAGCTGATACATTTTGCTCTGATACCACCATTGTGGACACAGTGCTGTTGCTCATCCTTTTCAATGTACCTTAGCATTGGGTCACCCCAACAATGCCAGATTACTTGAGATTGCACCCTTGACTTTCTGGAGTGCTGTATGAAATTTGGCACTGAGCTGTGATAAACAGAAGGAGCGGATCAGTTGCGATGGAGTTTCTTTTGCAACAAGAACACCAATGGTAGCTACTTTGGCCATCAGAGCTACAAGGCGATGTGCAAGCAAATACTTTGGCTGCAACTTATTCAGGCACAACAGCGAGCACATCTAAAGGTGGCAGGTATCTTTCACCACGAGTTGCAGAAAATCAGCATTTTCAGCAATCATAGTGGGCTCTTGAGTCATAGGAAACAGAACCGGCAGAAGGAAAGATACCCAACTGCCGTTCTGTTGTCTTATGGCTTAACAATGACTTATGATAAGTGTAAATGCCGGTTTTCTGCAGCATATGATGAAAGTGGGGCATGGTGCATGTTGCTGTCATTGGTTGGTCCAATCGCGTTGTTAATTGCCACGAGCTGCTCTTGGGCACAATTCTGAGTGAAAATCGATGCACAACTTCTTGTGTTGCAGCACCACCTTACCCAGACAATGCACATGCTGGGGAGGTGCTCAAGAACAAGCTGGCGGTGCTTTTTGGCACTCCGAAAGCAAGGTTTATGTGAGCGGACTGGGGCAACGCGGCGCAGGCGCACATATTCACTTGGGCGTCTTGACCCTTATCCATATCCAGCGTTGCTTGGCACGTCAACCTCGACGAGCACGGACAAAGGCATAAAGGTAGGATGCCCAACACCCCAAATGCCTCCGCCCACTGTCCTGTGAATCCGGCGCACGCCTCACCCGTTTCTGCTCCTCCAGCCCCAGGCCCTCCTCCGTACACCACTCCCCCAAGAGCCGTCGAATGACGGCCGTCTTCACGCCCCTGTACGTGATGACGTGCCTCAAGTAGCCCTCGAACCAGTCCTTCGTTTTGCGCACGGCCGCGCCCTCCAACTTGGCCTGCAGCCTGCCCAGCGACGCCCCCAGGTCCCTTGGCGCCGCAGCAGGGCCCACCGAAGCCATGGGGCGATGCGCGCCACCGGTGCGCTGCAAGAGACGGGGGGGATCCACGCAAGTGAATCCACGAAGTCCCCGCCGCAGGAGGTAGCCCCGGGCTGCTGAGGGCATGAACCCAAGTCCGGCTACGGGGCTGCGCGAGGGCCGCTGTCGTGTTTGTTGGTGTCGGTGAAACGCACCGGTCACGTTGTGGTAAGCGTTGGCAAAGCGGCTGGGCGTAGGAGGCCTCAAGGAACTCCAGGCTGCAGGGACTGGGGTTCGGCGTACAGATTGGGGCTCTCCTGGCAAGGTTCGTGCCCCCAGCCACTCTTCACCCACAGCGTTCCTTCAGTAAGGAAAGCCGTCGCACACTGTGATGTACAGTGTCCTCTGCCTTCTCCTGCGCACTAGGCCCACGACGTATCCACTTTGACGTGGTTGCTAAAATGTGGAAGGCAAGAAAATTAAAGGAAAAGACGGCTCGCTGGGGCAGCAACTGGATTCTGTGTATGCATCACGCAATCCCGTAATCGTCCGGATCATGGGTAGGGTTAAAGAGGGGCACTCATTCTATGCAGTAAAGGCTTCACGTAGACAAGGGTTTACGGCAACAAAAGGCTGGTCAGTGTATAGAACCACCGATTGCTGGCACTCTTGTGTTTTATTTCTCGACCCCTTTCGGCACGCTTTGCCGAAGGATTTTTTGCAAGTCAATTTAGAAACGCTACCAGGGATATATTTAGTCAGCCAGTTGTCGGTGGTTGTGCAAGAATATATGAGTTGATATGAGCCAACTCCGGTGATGCGGGATTGTGACATCACCAAGGCAACTGCGAGATATGCACACTCTTCGTTGAGTGCTTTCCATGCGTTTGAGGGCGAGCAGGCAGTGGATTGTGTCCACTGGACACCTCAGTTTTTTTTAACGGAGATGCGATTTTTACATTTCTTTTCTTTCCACTGTTTTAACTTACCGACATTGCTCACTGTTGGCCGGAAGTGAGCGCGGGCAAGCAATATGCAGACAAACGCTTGCATGGAATTTGGGCCAACGCCAGACGTCACTGTTTTGGTGAAAAAGTCCTGCATTGTCAGTTTCAAATGTAGTGAACAATGCATTAATGTTGAGCGCATGGCTCCACATTTGATATGAGTACTGATCGGATTCAAGTGACATTCCCTGGCGGCATTCCGGTAGCTGCATTCTGGTCATTGCAAGCATTTTTGAACCACTGCAAATGGTCGATTCAGCAATCGATGTTATCATTGTTTGATTCACCCAGAGATTTTAATTTCCACTGGATGCTCTTTGAAATGGAAATGTGACTAGTATGATGATGACTAGTACCTTCCTACCCAGGATTGTGTGACTCCCTAGGCACAGCTCGCCAACTTGCGAACACACTTCGTTTGATGTATCACCATCGATTATCACTTCTAGGCATCGAAAGTTCATAGATGATAGATTCAGTTTGTATTTCTCAATAGATTCCAATGAACCAATCACCGACTCTGCTTTGCTCAGGCAAAATAGGAAGCTGACGGCTACCTCACTGCCTTGTTCTGTAAAAAATCATGATGATGGCTCCCTAGGCACTCGCGCGTGACGATGCAATGGCCAGCTGCGGGCAGAGAGGGGCGAGCTTGACATCATCGCCATCACAACCATCAGCAGCTTTTACAGGGCTTGTGAGCTTATCATTATCTATCAGCTTCACACCGCGTCGAGATCTCCAATCCAAAACCCTGCGTTTTTTCCTGGGGAAGCTGCAGCGAAGGGGACAAGCCTTGGAGATTTTTGTCCTCTACGGGTGTCACTTTGACTGAAAGAAACACGTTGTATTCCAGTGCCAGAAGAGGCGGCCGACGTGCGTCGGGTGTTGCGTCCTGCGTGCCTTGACGCCGTTGACTTTCACGCCGGAGAGGGGAGAGGGACGCTCCAGCTGCGTTTCGATCGTCTCGAAGTCGCCAGTTCCCTGCAGGGGAGCCTGGAACTTCGTCCCTGCACACAATATTTGGACGTTCGCTAGGAGCGGTTCGGTCCGTGCTCTCGCGGATGCGCAGCAAGGATGCTGGCAAACGAAGAGCTACAGGTGAGCTGCCAGTTTCGCCAGCGGCCGTTTCTTAGGGATAACAGAATCCCCATCATCTCTCATATGGATTTCCGGAAGGGTCATCTCAATTTACCGTTGACTTTACGTTGCGAATTTGCCTACTTGCCACAAACTGCTGAGAAAGGAACTTGCAGGCATACCAGATTGCCAACTTGCGCCTCTAAAAATGGTGCAGACATAAATGGATACGCGACGCTATAATTTTGAAGAGCATTTGGGCAAATCAGGAAGCAATTTCTGTCGAGCCACTCAAGCTGCCGCGATTTGATGGAAGAAATTCATGCTCTACACCCAATTATTTAATCCTGTCTAGCAGCGCATGCCTTACATACTGCCGCTCCACTGTATTTCAAAGCTGCAACAAGTTTCTCAATGATTTCAATGGAATAGATAACTCTATTCATAATTGCAAATGTATTTTTGAGCCCACTGTATCCTTTTGCAAGGGCGCTTGCGCATATAACGGATTGAAAACAGAGCGGCGACGTGTTTTGACATGATTTCAGCTACAATGGCGGAATTGAATTGTGTTCATTGAGCCTCGCTTTCTTTCCGCTCCCCCGTTTTCGAGAGTCCCCTATTATGTCTTGTGCAGGACGCCTCAACGAGATGTGGAAAGGCACTGTCGATGGATCGCATTGGCAGTCATGAATCGAAAAATATGTGCATTTTGTTAAAAAGACCAATGCTCAGCTTCCTAGCCTCGGCCATTGGCAACCACGCAATTGACTTTAGCCCAGCAACGCGTCGAATTGAATTCTCTAATCGTGGCAACATGGTGGTCCTGAGAGCAGGGGAAGCTTCGAATTAAGGAAGCGGAATTGGCACAGAAAGATGTGGAACTAGAAGAAAGGGGACACCTCCTTTACAAAACTAAGGTGCGTTTCCTACAGCGAAACGTGAAGAAATGGCATTTTAAATTCGCAGAGATGTTCACGCAAATCACGAGAGGATTATCTGCTCGCACGACTCGACATGCTGGCATTCACAGCCGCCCTTTCGAGGATTAGTTATTGAAACTGCTGCAAGCCCTTTCATGCATCCCTTCCACTATCGGAACTACACATCATCACGAGTGACCACACCAACAATTCGTCCATTGTTTAGCATTGGACTTCATGCCCGTATTTCTCCTGAATTTTAAACCCGCGATATTAGAAGCAGCATCCTCGACACAGAAATTTTAAGAGTATGGCTTCGCTCGCTCATTTCTGGGCGTTTGTGTTGCGTCGCCAGACAGCCATCGAGCAGCTCCAGCAGGCTTTGTCTTCAAGCCAGGAGCAGGAAAATGCACTGCGAAAGCAGTTGGAGGAGGTAAGGAACATTTTCCATATATACAGCCATATAAGCTACGTCTATACCACTATAGAATACGGCAACGTAAGTACCCGTATGTATACGCTTCTATACATAACCCAATGATGCACCCACACAAATGCATAAAGAGATTGCGTCAGCACGACTGGGGGCTGACCTGAATTGTTTATTGGGCGGTATAATGAGCGAGGGTTATATTCATACGTTCAAACGCACAGCCCTGCGTTGTACCTCCACATGGTGCATTAATACACAAAGCTATGTGTAGGTATGGAAAGTCATAATACGCGCGAATAGGCGCATAAATATACAATATGTTCGCCGTTTTAGGTGAGCCTGAATATCGCAACAGCTTTCGGCCGACATGTGCTTTCGTACTTTAATCGATTGGCTAGAATGGTGGGGCAGCTTCGACACGGTCGGACCATCACAAACTGTAATTTTTAACGGTTGGATCGACACCACTACAGCTGCTGTTCACTGAGGGAGTGATTGCAAGAGCTCACATCTTCTGTGTCATCCAGGAGGAGGATAGCCACTCTAGAAGCTTGAAATTGGCCCAAGACGAGCTTGCAGAATGCAGAAAGCAGCTGGATATATCCAGGGAGCGAGAAGACAAGATGCAGGCAGGTGGTTGTTGGGGATGTGGTTAGGCTCCAACCGTGTGGCACCCCATCACATAAATTTCATTCCCTCTGAAATATAGCGCAAAAACAGTGGATCGTTGTATATCTCCAAATTTCTGAGGGACTCGCATTCCCCGTCGACTTATCCCTTCCTTTTAGACACCTGTAAACAATGGAACATGAGGCTTCTTACCCTGTTGGTGACTCATGCGCTACCTACCCTCTATCTGTCAAGGTCGTCTTGAGAAATCGCTGCGTTGCGCTGGGCCGACCTCTCTTCAGCTTCAGTTTGATTCTCTTTCATTGGGTTTCAACTTTCTCATTTTTCTGAGCTGAGTACTGCACATCCGCGTGGACTAGAATGTGCCACAATCATGCTTTAATCGTGCTCCACAGGAGCAACTCTTGCAGCTTCAATCAGACTTCAAAGCAAGGGAAGACGAATATCGTGCCCAAGTTGAAGACCTTGAACAAAAGCTTCAAGTCGCGGGCACAGCCGCAGAAGAGCTGCAAAAGACAAATCAACAGCTTGAAAAATCCGCCGGTGAAAAAGAAGGGGACATAGATGAGTGCCTTGACAAGGTTCGTGTCAACAAAATGAAAATTGTGCTCTGAATAATGAGGCGCACGTCAAATCTCTGCAGCACGCGCTGCATCAACATGCCATACATTATTGATTGTTTCCACTGTCTGTTGAATCACCGGAAGTGGTCATTGTGCATCTCACAACAGACCCAACAGCATTGGTCAGCAGTACTGCAGAGATTCTTGATACTGTGTTTCTGCATTTTCTGAAATTGGTACCACAAAGAAACATGAATAAGCATATGAGTGACTTCGTTTCCTCCCCTTGAACATGAAGCCATGCAATAGATATGGGAAGGAATCCATTTTCGAACGCATCATTGGCAGCGAGAAACAGAATACCACCAACGCTGTCGCTGCTACAATCAGGTTTCATAAACGTGGCTGAGCCATTGTTGACGTCGCGCAGATTACTCAGCTGACGGAAGAAAAAGATGCTCTGGAGAAAGCTCTTAGAGAATCGGTGGAGAAACAGGACAAATTGAACGTGGAACTGCAGGTAATTGCCATCGTTCATAGCTCTCTGGGGAATGGCTGAGCGTCAACTGGCAAGTATCCTGGATCAAAAGCCTTACTGCATAACGTGGCAAAAACCGCTTCAGTTTGGAGTTGCCCTCTTCAGATGGCGAATAGCTTGCGAAGTAGAATCTGAGCTTGAATATGGATCTGCATGTTGGCAACGCAATTTGCGTCGAGCTCACATGTGTTGACGGCGTCAGGTCGTGTTGTCAATATGCTTTCCTCTCTTCCAGCAGCACCTTCCCTGTTCGATTAACTTGAGTACAAAGCGCATGGTGCAGGTGAATTCCTTTCAATTGAGCATGGACGAGGAAAACGGTTTATGGCGTGGTTGGCCATTGCATTTTGCTTCATTTGACCGAGCAGATCGCACTGTTGGAATTCCTATAGCTTCACCCAGGTTCAGACGTGTTGACCGTGCGCTGGATTTGACAGATGTGATTTCCAGTTGTTTCCAGGAAATCAAGGAGGAATCCATGAGGCGGGACTCCGAACATAAGAGCGTTGTGCAGAGACTCGAAAGCGATTTCATCAGGCAGGAGAAGCTGGTCAAGGATGCGCAGGAAAACGCAAGGGAAGCGGAGAAGCACAATTCTGAGAGCGAAAAGAGCTGGTCCAAGCGGCTTTCGAAGTCGGATCATGATTGGTCTAAGAAATTGTTGAGCGCCGTCCACGAGTGGTCCAAGAAGTTGGAAGACGTGGAAACCGACTGGGGTGCGTTGTGCTTCGAAACCGCGTATTGGATTGCACACAGGCATTCTGCAGAGCGTCATTGCTTTTGACTGGATGCTTGAGGCACTTCAGCAGTGCACTGAGCGTGGCCGCCTCGCAAGCGACAGTGCAGCGCACCATCAGCAAAATGTACCAGTGGCTCAGTAAGGTTTTGCACCAGCAGATGTCTGTTACAGTTTCGTACGACATTCTGAATGGAAGTTCCCCCGAGGCATAGTAAAGAGAAAATTGGGATGAACATCACTTAAGCCTAATTTGGTCTCTGTGCTTCTTTGTTCAATGCTTGCAACAGATAGCATCTGAGATTTTTATCTGTTATAATCTGTGCAGCGGTGGATTTACTTGTATATCTTCGGTGTCGCAGTGCCACAGAGTACCCTTCTTTCAGTATTGACTTGTGTCTTTCGTATTGCACAAATGAATACACAAATATACGCCTGTAGCTGTACACATCTGTATTAATACAAAGATGTAAATGTACATATACAGCGTTCATTTTCTTCGTGGGTGAATGGGGGAATGTTTCTTGCCATTCAAACCAAGGGAAGACGCCGCGCAAGCCAGAAAAAATGTTGGCAATTCAAATTGAATTGCATACTGAATATGACAATGTAATAGTGAGTGTGACAAAAGTGATATCCTGAAGATGCTGTTATTGCAGTTCATTGTTCGTTTGGCATGAATAGATATGGCGGTAGGGATTTCCAAGCACTAAAAGGTCATTTCGTTGCCAGCGAAGAAATTCTCTGAGGCAGAGCAGCGTCGATACCGCGATGTGCAAGAGAAAGAGCGGTACTGCGATGAGCGAATCGAAGATTTGCATCGCTTGCATGCAGAGGAAATTTCAGCGATGGAAATGGAGCATATAAAGAGAATAGAAGTGGAGAAGCAGTGCGCGGAGCGGGACAAGTCGAAAGAGATGTCTGACGTCAAGGCTGAATGCGCACAACGTCTCGAAGAACAGAAGCTAGTTCACGAAAGGAACCGAATAGATTTGGAGCTCAAAGCGGCCAGCGAAAAGGAGGCTCTGGAAAAGTAAGTGCAGATTGTGCGCATTCCTGATTCAGTTGATTTGACTTGATATTTCAAATTCATGGGAATGTGCAGCGCGCTAGAATGAAATTCCATGAGCGCATTTTCTAAAAAGACATGACATTGTCAAGCCAAACCCTTGCACCTTGCAAGTGGTGAACAGCGAAGAAAGATTCGATGGTGTTTGCTCGATGTGCCAAGGTCACAGATCCGCACTCTGCACGGCTGCGCAATGTGAATTTTTTTGAGACAGAGCTCGTAAGAATCCAAAGGCATGTCAAACAGAGCGATGCGATAAGCATCGCTTAGCGGCAGGCTTGCAGGTGTGTGATGTCCACCGATGGGACCAGCTCTCGCCAAAATCCAGCGAAATACGCTGTACAGTGCAACGTTGAGGGAGTAACTCTTCAGCATCAACATCTTCGCAAAATATCGGATCGCAATACGATATTTCCCCTTGAGTTTGAGCTCAACTGTTTACATCGCGTTAAGGAAATCCCCCCTCGCACTTTTTCCTTCCTTAAGATAAATAAACGTCAACCCACCGCAATTTCTTTGGTTACGACGCACGAGAAAAGACATGCAGCTGCTTCTGTTAGGCACTGGGCGCAAAAGCTCAAAGACGCCCGTGCCAGATCTGCCAGTGAAAAATCAGAGTCGGAGAAGAGCACTCAGCGAAAGATCGAGGAAGCCAAGAAGAAAAGTGAGGCGGAAACACTGGAGATGGAGCAAGCTTGGCTTGAGAAATTCCATGATGAGCAGGCAGCTTTCGCGAAGGTGAGCACAAATCTTCTCCAGAGGTTCAGGTTTCTCCGACAGCCACCTGTGATCCCCTTCACACTACCGTGTTCAAATTAAAATTATGCTGTGCGATACCTACGCAAGATCAGCGCGATGGCCACACATCACCTGTGCTGCCCTCTATGTCGGGCCTGCCAAGCAGAAACCCGGATCTCCCGGAACATTTTTCTCATAAACATTTCCGAGCTGAACAAGCCCTGCTGGTGGTTTGGCAATAAAACCTGTGGAAAACATGGCTCCATAATTATCGTTTGTTCGACCTGCGAGCAAGCTGTCGCTTTGACCCCTTAGTCTCATTGTACACAGGAGCGCGACGATATAAATGAAGAGTGGAGACAGAAACTAAGCAAGCTCGAGAAAGAGGCAATGGCGGAGGATGAGGCCTTCAAAGCCGAAATGGAAGAGAAACTCCTTGGGCTGATTCAAAGGCTGACAGAAATGGCGAAAAGGGAGGCAAAAAAGGAAATGAAAAGGGTCCACCTCTTGCAACAGGTATGAGACTCACACCTCCATACTCTCAATATACGCGTGTATTTCGTTGCAGCCAGCCCCGTGGTTGTATTGCACTGTTCTCTTCCCAAAAGATTGCAGGCAAATCTCTGCGAGTGCCTTGACAGGCGCGCTCCTGCAGGTAAATTCCCCAGTCAGGGGGATTTGCGCCGCTACCTTTCCAAACACAACTGAAGATGCAATTCTCTCCCGATCTGGCAGCCGTGTGTTCTGTACATCCTGGCAGTGTCGCGACCTTTCCCGCCAAAATATACGACAATGGATCCTTCACGCGACTTCAGCAGTGCCATCCGAACAATGCACATCGCCACGCCACGTCATGCGGGGCGGCTGTCATTCGACACGGAGTGCTGAAAACCCCACGTTCGCAATTGTTCACCAGCCAGGTTGACGAAATCAAGAAAAACGGAGAAGAGGAGTTCAAGCGACGGCACGAGCTGGAACACGCGCTGAGGGAGGCGGCCTCAACATTCAAGAGGGAGCTCCGCGAGAAGAACGACAAACTCGGCAGGCTGAATTCGAAACTGGAGCGGCTTCAGATTTCCGGCGTCAGACCGTCAACTGCGCCCGAGTTGCCGCAATCGAGTCAGGTAGCCGGAATGCCTCAGTCTCCGCAGGTTTACGAGGGCGCGGCCCACAGAAGTGGGCATGATGCCACGTGACAGCGCAAGATGACCGTTTGCCGGCACGCGTGGGCGGAGCGCACCTGCAGTGACAGAGACTCGACAAATGTGGAGCTGAGATGGCTGCCGCCCGTCGCCGCGCCTGTGTCTGGGCACAATTTTCGACGCCGGATAATGGCGATGCAGGTGCTAATGCTGATGTGACTTCAAATGGCCATCAAATGAATCACGCATGATCGCAGCCTGTTGTGGCTACGCAGCAACGCCATCCCCGTCTGGCGTCCCCCACGGGGTCTCCGAGATCAGAAGGCGCCGACCTATCACCATCGGCATCCCCCGGTCTGGAGGACAGGACATCTGCAAGGAGCATTCAAGAGGAGCTTCGGGCTCTGCGGCACGCCCGGAGGAAATACAGAAATGCAGCACGAGACCAGGAGCATCTTAGGCAGAAAGTTCTAAAGGAACTGCTTCGAAAGCACAGCGTGAGACACGGCCTGCCGCTTTGACGATTAGGCCATTTTGCGCAATTCTGTTCAATACATGCATTGTTTTGAATTGCACATCGTGTTCTGGCAATGTAGAGGGTGTTTGGCAGGAAGTGACCAATATGTTGCACTGGTAGAAGTCGCACAACGTTAACCAATGTTCATGAGGAAACTTTGGGTGTCCTACAACGCACCAGCGGCAACATTACCACTGCCATTGCGTTACTGTTGCTTGCTGCACGCCTTTCTGCGATGTTGCTCCAAGTGCCAAATATAGCTGCTTCACCATGCTTGCAAACTTATGCGCGACATAAGCTACAATGCCTCCTGGTGTTGGTGGCGTGGATTTATCTCACCGGTGAGTGCAGCTAAAAGGCTGGTGCTAATCGCAGGCAACGGCGTAAACTTGAAGAAATGCATTTTAATCCATGCTTTCTTGACATTTGTAGATGCCAATCTCAGCCGTAGCTCGACAGCACGTGTGGCAAACCGTGCATGTATAATTATCCTGGGCATATGAACTTGACCTCCGGGGGCCATCTCCGGCGTTTTCCATGTAAAAGCTTGACAGGCATACGACGTGCAAATTGCCTTCCTGCGTGATCACATTGGAATGACTAACACGCTCTTTGCAATGCTTGAAGCACTTGATTTGAACTTCTTCAAACATTGCAAAGAACGGGTTATTCATCGATGAGGCTCGATGCTCAGCAGCGAAACAGAGCCTAATGGCGCATTGTTGACAATCGCGACATGATTTTGCCCCTGTTCAGGACAAGCTCAAGGACCTCGAATCCCATGACAAGCCGTCACGGAGGCCCATGCCAGAAGCCCTGCGGTCCTCTCGGAGGCGCAGCCTGCCAGGAAGTTTCTAGCAATCCGTCACTGATCAGAGGCGCCGCAAATCGGGCAGCCATGGCCATCGGGACTGTCGCCTGGCAAGAGAATCGACAGCCTGGATTGTGCGGGGCGTTGCTTTCAATGCTCAAAGCGCCGCTGATGGAGACAAGCTCTCTTCCGTATTGGATAAGAGCAGCTCGGGGTGCGGTCTTGCTGGGTCGGGCGCTCGATTGGACGGACTGGATCGTAGGAAGTGTGGATAAGGAGTTGCACAAAAGGTGTGCGAGGGCATTGAGTAGTGTTCAGGAGTGCGTGTTTCGCACATAGGCAGTGTTCTTGGAATGACTGTTCAACGCGTGTCTGGCGACCCAGCCTCCAGACAGGTGGCTTTTCCACCGAATTTGGGTGCTGCCAATTCGAAGGTTTGATGATTTCCAACACAACGCGACACCCGCAGCGGCTGCTGCATCTTCTTTTCGTTCAAATTTCGACAACGACGGCGCGTTCACGACAGCTCTGGGGAATATCCCCATTCTGATATTCATTTGAGATGCATTGAAGTAGTTCCCAACATCCTTAAATGTAGAGAACATGTGCGTTTCGTCTGGTACACACGGCGCCTGCTCATTTCAGTCTGTCGTCACGCCCACATTTCACGACGGTGCCAATGCCTTCGAAGCTGCTTGTATTGGGGATGAAAGCACAGTATTGGATTGATGGCCCCATGCACGTACGGATGCTGTCGCCATAATCCCGTCGCAGTGTTTGTACGCTCTGGCTACATGCGCAGATCTCTGCACAAGCATGGTCACGCATTTCACACAAATTTCAGAGGTAAATTGCAGAAAGCGGTGGCGGTCGCGACGGTCCTGCAACAACATCCAGCCCTGGCCCAGGAACGTCCGCTATGCCCAGTGGTTGGGGACGCAAGCAACGGTAATTTCTGGCGATACCACCAGGGCAAGGGGATACAAGGATGGCCACTGCAGTATGGTCGTCGACCAATTGCTCGCACAATCCCATTTCGAAGTTGCAAAGGACGCCAATCTGCACAGTTTGCTGCGTTCATCGACTTGGGGGGGCATTCTGGGGATCGGGCCAGATGGTTTGCCGTCCAACTGTCTTCATGCCTGTTCGCTCTGTTTGCACCCTTCACATATTCTCGCTGGAGAACCCAGGGGTCTATGAAAGGCCCCATAGCATCCCGGCACTGGGCCATCCATGAACAGCGTCGTAAGTTCACATCCTCAAAACTGGGGGAAAAACTGCCACTAGAGAACCCGACATGCAGTTCTGAACAGTCCTTTGCGGGTTGTGGCGAGCCAGCCCCAAACGCAAGTTGAGATGTGGAAAGGCTGAGGTGACGTTGGGTCCCCTGTGGGGCCACCGCTGAGATACAGGGAGGTGCGCAAGGCCGCAGGCAAGACAAAATGGCGTTTCGCCTCCTTTGCAGGTTGTTAGCCAATTGCACTGATTCTGATTGAGGCCGTTTCGATCGGGACAACGAAATTTGGAAACGCGGCGTCGGCGACTCGATCACGTGTGCGTTTGAATGGTGGTGGAGTTGGTCGACTCGGCCTCAAGGATGCGTTCGATGAGCTCTCGGTTGGATCCAGCGTTGGTTTTGGGTCGGAATGTGCATTCTTTCATGGCCTGGGCCAAAAGGGCTTCCTGAACCTTGGCACGGCGCATCTTAAGTTTGGCCTGCGGCGTAGGCGCAAATTGGAGCGGCTCAGTTTGCACAATTTTTTGCATCGAATCAGTGAAGCCAATCTCATTCTCATCTCTTCATTGGCTGTGTGTTCGTGGACTATTGAACTTCCCACCGGACGCCTCAGCCGGCAACGCCGAAGCTGGTCTCCGGGAGCGTCTGGTTGCTGGCAAACTCACCAACCGCATCTGAACTGTGGCGTATGCTTGCGCGTGTCAGCTCTTGGCAGGTGGAAGCGAGTGGCAGAATGGAGCATTTCACTGGGCCTTTCGCGGTGCACCCAGTTCCGACCACTGGCGTACCTGATCCCGAGCCTCCGTCAGATTGAACGGTTGTGGAACAGTGAAGTGTGTAGATGTGGATTTGGGGTTGGCAATGAAAGCCCGGGAGGCGCGCTCCTCGTGGTCGTCCTTCAGCCTCTTTGCCAGCATCTGCAACTCCAAATGGCGGCCCAGCCCACGGACAACAACTGGTGCCTGCAGCGTGGTCGACCCATTTTTCTTCCAAAGGCAAAAATCATCGCGAGCAACTCCTGGACTTAAACTGGCAACTGCAGGCTCTGCGCCGTAAAAGTGCACAGGTTGCGGGCGATAGGAGCTTCGGCCTGTATGCAATCTCGATTACCGTGCGGCGCAGGTCGGGCGTCAGTGTCCGGTTTGTGTAGCCAAGTATGTACCAGCGCCGCATATACTATTACTACTTGAGACAACGAGCCCGTTGGCCTTGAGGCCTCCTGCGCAGCAACAGCCTTGCACGCACTGCCATTGCGGACACTCCCACAAGGACTTTCTGTGGACTGCAGGGTAGTACAATACTGTGTGGCGAAAAAGTGTGGCGGCGATGGATTCAGGACTTATGACCGTGGCTCAATAAGAACAGTCATCAAGAAAGCTGCCTCTTGCGCCAACGCCAACATTTCGTTTCCCCACACTGTGGAACAAACCAGGATAGAAGACTTGCAGACCTGTGAGTCTGGACTATTCAAGGTTGCACCCAGTCCTGTTGGTACGTGCTGGTACCAACCGCGGGTCACTTATCCTTGTAAGATTACGTGTTGCTAGTATTGCGCACGTTCACGGAAGAGCTGGCTGCACAACTTGGACGCCGGGTGCTGCACGCATCTGTCGATGGACGTCTGCCGCAACCATACGTTTGTCGAAATGAACCCAAGGCGAGTCACTTGAGTGCCCACAGCTTTCGGCTGTTGCAACACTGCTTCACATTCTTGTTCCCCGCAATGTTGGTCATCAACAACCTCTTTGCACATATACTTGAAAAGCATCTGCTCGGTGCAATTACGATACCAGCACATTATCCACGACACCGCACGTGACAATCACCTGCTGGTTGGGGACGTCTCGGCGAACTTCAGGTTCAAATGTGCATTCCATCGCTTCTCGCCTTTCTTGAGCATCCCGAATTTCGGCCAGCCGCTGCTCTTTCCGCTTCCTGTAGCGCACAACCCGCTGCAGAAGCTCCACAGGAGGCTATGCGCAGCAGAGGCGAACAACAGCGACTTTCACCGCGATTGTCAATTAACTGTGCGCCGATATCGGTCACTCTATGTACTGATCTTGTTAGCTCATTGATAGCGGTGAGACCAACATTGTAAAGTTCGTGTTGAATCTTGAGACACATCAGGGCAAGATCACTGACTTGTCGGTGTCTGCGCAGAAGCTTATGCATGGTCTCCTGGAAAAGTGTGCAATGCCGAAGGACCATCATGGCCGCTGCATATGTCGGTTCATATCAAGTCGGCTTGGGGCCCTTTAAAAGCGCCGCGTTTGGGCATACACACCCCTTGCGCCAATTGTTGGGAAGCCAGAAGTCTGCAGCTCTTTGCTCTCGTCAGGCTTGTGTCTGGCTTGAAGCTGCATTCCTTGAAGAATTGCTCCTGCGCAGCCCTCTTTGCCCTCTCTACGCATAGCCTATGGTTGGCACACCTATGCAGTTCCTCTATTGTCTTGTCCTGTACAAGCAGACAACGTTCTTTGAGACAGCCATGAGGTTCAAGGCACCCAGCGAAAACTGTGTGCTCCTGCCATTGTGCTGACATTTTTCTCGTAATTCTTTCGCCTGCTCCTGCAGGCATTGCTACCACAATCGCATTGAAGCGACCCCGGATGGGGCATCCATACGATATGGTTCTAGGTCACTGTGTTGACGCCCAGCAAGGCAAATCGGCTGATTTTGTGCACATGCATTTATTGCAAAATAAAAAAAAACTCCACAATATCTTCAATCCAGTCATCCCAGACATGCAATGCAGCAAAAGATGTCACTCGCATGAGCAATCCTTCAGTGCTTGACGCCAGTATATGCCTATTCCCCTGAGTGCCGTCATGGAGCGGTGTACCTGACAATGTGCAGGATAGCAATGAGACAATTGTGTACAAGAAAATGCATCCTTGCTGGCATCCCCAAGCCCAGTGCGGGCCACAGTGGAGTTATTTCCCACATCCTCCATTACAGCGAGATGCGTCATCCATGCTCTTGGCGCTGTCATGATCACAGGAGAACATATGGACCTTCAGTGCCAGGACCACACAAATATTTCCATTCGGCGACACACATCTTGGTATCAGCTGCTGCTGGTTGGCATATACCATCCCGAATGCGAGAAGGCACACCACCGGAAAGGCACAAGCTGACAACTCGGAATGGCTCAGAAACAAGCAGCCGCAAACAGATAATGCCCACGGAATACACAAGGAAGAAAATGCCAACCACAGACTGTCCCCGATGAGGCAAGTCCTGCATCAGCAGTCGGTGATCGTCACCTGTCCAATTTTCTTGGATCTGCTGTTTATTTGCGGCTTGAAAGTGAATTGCGCATAGTGGTGGTGACTCAAGGCGTCCCTCGACCATTGCCTGGAGTCTTGATCTTTGAAAGCCAGCCTTTCCACACGCTCCTCAGCACTCTCATATAATCGGTCGGCAAGTTTGCTTCCTGCCAGCACCTCACATGCATTCCCGGTGTTTGGTCGGAAACTGCACTCCCTGTCCTCCTAAGAACAGGAAAAGTTTCATTACAGCATATGATGGTGCCACATTCAGCACAAATATTCCTGTTGCAAGCTCAGTTGCAAGAAGAGGTGTTGAAAATAGTGGCTGTCTTACGATCGTAATTCTTTATGCCACAGTCAGAAGAAACAAAACAAACACTTCACAGGCCGCAAGATCGCAGCTCGTTTGTGTTGAGGGAAATGGCAAGGTGCATTGGTAACACAATATCGAACCTACAGCCAGCCTGACCATCGACGACGTTCAATCAATTCAGATGACCAATTTTGGGCGATGTCAGCTTACCATCTCTGTTTGCAGAATCCTCTGCTTCTCCCTCTGCATGTTTTCGAAATACTGCTGACGCTCCAGAAAATTCTCTGGCAGTTGAGCCTGCCCAATCAGCTGCGATGAACAGGGGTTGATGTTGGGGGTGAATGTGCACTCCCATTCCAGAGCATCCTCTGTAATCCTGGCACATGACACAGTGACGAAGAC
The DNA here is from genome assembly GCA_905146915.1 of Ostreobium quekettii. Taxonomy (NCBI): domain Eukaryota; kingdom Viridiplantae; phylum Chlorophyta; class Ulvophyceae; order Bryopsidales; family Ostreobiaceae; genus Ostreobium; species Ostreobium quekettii. The sequence goes on along the minus strand of CAJHUC010002411.1, from coordinate 45,814 downwards.
ACACAAAGAAAGCCCAGATCCTAGACATGGCAGCACTCGTTGGAGTGTCATTTGCATAGCATGTCACCTATGTTGCTGTGTGGCTATTTCAGATGCACGAAGGAGCTGGAAAAGCGATGGTGCCCAGCTTCCAACCGATACCTGACTTTCCACATGCATCGGTTCCCCAGGTTCCACTCGTTACCCAGGCAAACAAAGATTACCCAGATTCTGTTCAGAGATGGGTCCTGACTGCGAAATGTCTTGGCAAATGATTTGTTGGGGACTGTCTGTCAGATGAATGCAATAGAACACTTGTGCCTCTCTCGATCTTGCAACACGGGCAGCATCCACAACATGCCACAAAGTAAGCCATGTGGGCTGAAGCCAAGCAGTCTGCCTGCATACAGTAATGCAACGCGATGCAATGCAGGACACAGAAGTAACACAGTAGATGGGGCATCTGTGTGGTGCATGTACATTTGCATATGGATTCCACATAAACCATCCTACTCACTTGAGCCTCCCATTTGCGCAGTCTGAGCATCTAGTTCCTGGGCCCTCATCCTGGATTCCCCTTTGTCCCTTTTCCTGAGCCAACTGGATTGACTTGCTGTTGAGCGCAGGGGCGAAAGTCATATTTGGGTCGGCGGCCTGACCACAAAGCCCACTAAGGATTATGAGCCACCCCATGAAATCAGAACAGATAAAAACAACTCTTAAACCGGTTCTCAAACTGTGCCAGAAATCTCACCTGCCCAAGTTTGTGCATGAGCAGCTTTTCTTTTTTCTTCTGCTGCAATTCTGGCACACGGTCTTGGATGGGCGTGTAGCCATCAAGCTTCACACATTGGGTATTTGTTGCTGGCTTGAACGTGCACTGCTTAACTCTGGACTGCTCCTGCTCCATCCTCAATTTGGCCCTGGTCAGGAAGTTATAGATGAGCAACCTCGGTTCCAAAGAGAGTGCCAACACAAGGGCAGGTTCAAAACTGCTGTCAGGTTAGTGCAGCCCTTACCTGACTGCCCCCCTATCATCAAACGCATGGTACAGTCTTTCAGTCACTGGCAATTTCTTCCTTGCATCTTCATTCTCAGGGCCGCGTCCAGTCTTTGGAGCAAATGAGCACTGCTTTAGTGCTTTCTCCGCCTGGCTGTGCCGCTCCTGAAACAGCCAGATTCTGATCAACATCAGCTCCTCCCTGAAAAAACAAACAGGCGCGTGCCTCTTACCAACCAGACATGCATCCCCTTGGGCACATATGTGCTCACTACTGTTGAAGCACATTCTCTGGCATGGGCCATTACGCTTGCTGATTCTGCTTATGCCCTGATAAGGAATTTGCAATGCTCGGCATGCATTGCTTGGTGCACCTTTGCATATTTCTCCCACTGAATTGTCCTGGGCTGAGCAAGCTGCCGTATCCGCTCCTCCCTGGACATCAACAACACAGGAGAATCAGGTGGCTGTTGCACTTGGAGGGGGTGTGAAAATATGAATACACACATTGCACATATCTCAGATGGATAGGACTCTTCAAATATGCACATCTCCAAGAAATACACAGCACAGTAGGTGGTGGGTGACAGCCAGCTCATACTGCAAACTGGCATATGAGAATCCTGCCTGTCGCTGTGGAAATCCTAGCAATTCTGAAACGCCAAATCTTGTCTCTCGCAGTTTTGTGGGCTTTGTATGTGGCACAACATGGGCATGCAACTCCAGTTTTGCAACATAGAATCTCTTAGTTTCCCTTGAAACCACAGAGACCATAAGTGTGTGGCACACACCGGGCCGTGGCCTCCTACAGGATTTGCTGCTACTGCAACATAGCACATGACTGTCTTAGTATACCAAGTCCTGCTCACCGCACCTGGATCTGGGGTAGGCCATGGTAGAAGTGTGCCTCTTAGAGTACACTTTGGGCTTGAATGTGAGGTCTTGACTGGATTCGGCCTCCACACGCTGCTGCACAGCTTCTCGTGAGTGTCGATTTGCACATTTATCCATAAAACTGAGGAAGAACGGCCCAGCATATTGTGCTCCTTGTGCTGGATCACCATGCTTTCGATCGCCACCATTGGTACAATCATACTTGGGAGATGTGCCTCGTGGAGTCTGGCCTGCAGATTTGGCTCTGCGCTGTCCTTCACCTGGCCATCAGTGCATTTGTATTGTACATGGTGGAATACCCATAGGCAAATAAATCCACAATGGTGTCTGTCCAGCTCAACAAACATGGATTCCACTGTAGGATGCCTGCAGGTGCATTCACCTACCACTTTCGATCAAGTTTCAGTGGTGTGTGTCCAGTAAGCCAGTGCTTGCAACAACATGCTGTGCACTGAGCCCAGGGCTTTCGCATTACTGCAAGCTTGCGTGGACCACCAAATGTGAGCCTGACCACCAGCCCATTTGTCCTTTCACCCTGAGAGTCAACAATCAACGTTCAACCAAAGTCAATCGTGCCCAAAGCAACATCTTGTCTTGTTGAAGCTGCACCAACTGTGCTCAACAGCATGTGCGTTGGCACCAATGGTGGAGACGGTAGCAAGCAGCCATTTTCTGCTGGTATGTGCACCATTGCTGGATCTGCAGTTTCACAAGTAAATCACAATGTCTGAGACAGGTGACCTGGTCTAATGCTGACGCACATAACAAAGCCTAGTTGCCAGCAGTTTATCCCAACATTTGCAGCACCCTCGATGAAGGGTGTTCAGAGCTCACCTCTCGTGCTGCTGATCCTATAGCCTTCATTAATGCCCAAGGACTTCTTGGCAGCGCTCACAGTGGCAGCAGCAGTGTCACTTGGGTGAGAAGACTGCAAGTCATCACAGGAACTGATGGCACTTGTGTCCTGAATCCATATGGATGAGTCGATCTCCAGGGGTGTTGCCCCATTTCCCTGATTGTGTGGACTCTGGTGGCCACACTTGGCAGCATTCTGCCCACCTCTTGGTGAAATATCTTCATATCCCTCACCTTCAGTAAGATTGAATATGGGATGCCTCTGAGGCGTGCCAGAAGTCAAGGGTTGCTCATCTGGCGCACCCTCATTTGCCCCATCCGCTGATGGATAGTCAGATGTGACACCACTCCCTGAAGCCAAACTAGAAGAACTCCTGGGGCTGAAGCAGTCATTTCCAGGGCCTGAAGCAAGATAACTGGATGGGACTTGACCTGTAAATATGCGGCTATAAGTCACCCTTCATATCAGCTTGTTTCTACCTCTAAGAACTGCATATCAACAGAAGCTATTGCTTGTCAAATGCAAGGCGATTGTCAACCTGCAGTAAAATTGGCTGCATGACCAATCAGATGCTTTCTGCCACAGGACCAGCTGTGTGAGCGAGAATGAGCAACACTATGTGTGAGGGAAAAGTCGAACTAGTGCCTGCAAGTATATTTGTCATGCTGTCATCCTCCAATGCGAAAGGCAATAATATCTTGCTGGAGGTCCTGAGCTGCTCCACCAACAGGTAGCAGCGCACACCCACACTTCTGCTGTCCGCCAGGTATGCAACTCATGAAAAACATCACCTTCATATGACTGCATTTGTGCACGCCTTTCATTCAACAGCTGCTGCACCCTCTCTCGTCGGCTTGGCTGCATTGCACCATCTCTCCCATCCTCACTTGTGCCAGTATGCTCCTGCTGACTCCTTCTCTGCAGGATCAATTTCTGAATCATCTGCAACGAGCAACAAGCAACGTACACAAATATATATTTGATTATATAATTGATCAAAACTGTGTAGGCTTGATGGGGGCACCATACACACCAAGTGCGTTGACAGAATGGGAGGCTTGAAGTTTTGGCAAGTTAGTTTGTTTCACCTGGCGACGCCCCTCCTGACTACCATCAGCAATTGGAAACTTGGAATCTTTTTCATAGGTACACCCCTCAGCATCGCCCAGATTTGCTGTACATCCTGCTGACACAGGGAAGGCTGTTTCCTGATTAGCTTCTTATTCTTGGGGCATTCAACTGGGAGTCCCCCAAGCCAGTGGCCAGCAACCCTAGGGCACAGCATGTGGCTGCATGGTATTCCATAGCCCAGCAACAGTTTCTGCAATAAACACTTCAGTCACCGCTGCAGCGGAACAATCAAGGAGTAAAAAAAGCCCTTTTGCATTCCCACCCATGGTCAATTCTCTATTTTGCCATTAACAGAACTTCTCTGCTACCAGTGTGAGTTTGGCAGGAGTGTGACAGTCGTGAGCACCAAAAGTTTGACTGGCACCAGCTACAAGTGGGAACTTGCCATTCCTTTTTCCATGTTCTGCAAATGTAAATAGATGAGGTATTTTTGATACACAAGGATTTGCAGATGAACGTGTAACAACTCAGCCACAGCCTCAAAGAACAGACCAAGCTGACTAAGCTTCTACAGTGAGGACCTGGTGCTACCTGGTGCCTGCAGCCTGAAGGAGTCCTGTCGAAGGAGTTCCTCACACCTCTCCATGTCTTCTTCGACCTGATCGTAAATGAAGGTTTTGTCAGTGGATGAAGCTGGCTGAGTGACGTTGCAACACAAGTAATCTGGTCCCTTGGAACAGTGGGCTGCTCTGGAATGCCGAAAACAACGTTTGTCAATCGCACCGCTCCACCGGAGCATCAACACCAGGACAAGCAAGAATGGACGTGCCCCAAATACCTGTGCGCATGGCCATCACAAGGCAAACCAACACTACCAACCACGACCCAGTGCTTCTAAAGTCACAGTAATGCTGACAGTTCGTCAGGCCAGCCAAACATTCCGTTGCTCCTGGGCCTGGCTGCACTCAGGCCCATTTTTGCAGCAGCTGCACCCACAGCCAGTCAGGAAATACAACCGCACCAGTTCCAGCGTGTTGTCGTGGGTCCCCTCAGCCTGGTGATCCATACCGAACACAGCCAGCGCCGCCCGAACACAGTCAGGCAGCGCACTGCGTCGTCGCCTTCGGCCTGCAATCGCACGCCATGTGCCACCGGATCAAGGCCGCTGTGGGAACTCAACTGCCCAAGATCGATGCCTCCTCGCAGTAACTTGTGAAGGCGTCAGACCAGAAACTGCCAGGTACGCTCCGTACACAGATGCGAACACAGGCAGCCAAGCACAAAGGATAGACGGCTTGCAGCGCTGCAACACATCCGGGCTGAGAAACAGCGAAGCGTCACCGTCGGTTGCGGGCAAGACGACCCGACAAAGCCTTGTTGGGTCATGTGCCTCGCTCAGCGTCGGCGCGAGACACCTCACCCGACCAGCAGCTCGGACGCCGTGTTGAAGGCGCGGCGTCCGAAAAGGGGCAGGGTGGGGGGTCCAAGCAGTCCCCGCAGCGGCGGTGCGCTCGGGCTCCCGCCGGGTGCAGGACGTTGCGGCCCCAGGCCTTGAGGCCCAGAATCTGGCCGGTGGGGAGGAATTGAAGGGAGCACCACCAAACCTGCAAATGACGGGAGGACGCTCGCAGGCCTTCTCGAATGGAGCCAAGAAAGAGGCAGCGGGCGGCGAGATCAATGCGTCCCACAGTCCTACACAAGGGCAAGTGCCGTCGACGCACACACGCGGTGTTCTCACCTTGTACGTTCTCTCCTAATTGACAACGTTCTCTTCACATGCGCCTACAGTTTTGAAGGCCGTCCGTCAGAGCGCATGAAGCAACGAGCCCGCCTGTCCCACGTCGTCAGACGAGCGGCTCCGCATTCAGACTTATTTGCGAAAACTGGAACTGGGCGTGAACGAGGTTTGTTCAGCAGGTGACCGACGATTTGGGCGAAGGACTCCCAGGGACCCTGCCAACGGTCCCCAGCACAGGAGCTGGGTCAACTGTAGCAGCCTGTGGGAGGAGATACTATCCGCCTATCTATCCTCGAAATGGATGAGTTGCTGCGACGGGGCGTGGCTGCTGGGGCGTCTGGACCTGAAGCGGCAAGTACCTTTGCAGTCGAGCGCGCCTTGCTCTTGTGAGGTTCCATGCATTTTCACACAGCTTGTTGGTCATTTAATGAGTGGCAGCATGCCTCCTTGTAATATTTCTTGAAGGTAGGCATTGCAGCCAATCGCATTATCGTACTTGTGAAATAGATAGGAACGTCGAGGCGTACGTGGAGATATGTGCCGCTCGTGGCTATGTGCTTCGCTGTCTTGCCAATGCTGAAACGTTGCCGCGGGGCAGGGTATCCTTTCTGCAACTGAGGCGGAACGGCTGGTGGAGCAGTTAAGAGAATTTTCCGTCGAAGAGGTGCGCCAGAACACAAGCAATTATGTTAAACTGAGGTTTTCAACCTTGTGACAAAATCAATGATTATGTCATTGAAATACAGTCACTCAAACCACATGCTTTCTTTATGTGCCTGTTTTATCTCATCTTGAGCAGTTTGCACAGCATCAAGGAGCTGCTCTCCGCACTGGCCTCAAGGTGGAGAATATGTCCTGAAATAACAGTTTTGCAATTTTGTAAGGAGTGATTGCACTGCAATCCAGCAAACCGTTGAGATATGTGCACATCCTGCTATCACACATTGTGCATCATCACTTGTGTACGCAACAATGTGATGGATGCTGGTACAATGGATCCAAAGAGTGCATGGCCAGCTGTAGGCAAAATCGCTTCTATTGTCATTGTCTGACGCGACACCAATCATTCTTCAGATAGTTGAACCAATGTTTCGTCTTCACATGTGTCTGCATTGCAAAGAACCACAGGACTCTGTGCTTCAATACCCTTGAATTAAGTGGCAGCAATCGGCCATCACATTGACAAAGTGCACGACTGAAATACCTAATTGCAGCGTCCCCTATCCAAACAGTCGGTTGAACCCATTCAACATCTGAGCAACATCAGACCGCAGAATTGATTGATCCTCCCCAGCCATGCAGCCCGCAGCACAAGATTGCGCACAGTGATATATTGGTCGCAGAATCCAAGGGGGTTATCTCATTCACTTCCAGCACAGATATATTCCTTTTGGTGTGAAATGGACACAACTTTGGGAGACACGTGAATGGACTTGAATCGCACTAAAATGGTATATATCCATACAAAGTACGAAGGCTTTGCTGAATTCGGTCGGGCGATGCACGCGCAGGTCGGCTCACGAAAATGGGTGGATCAGAGACAGCATATTGAACAGCTGAACTTGCAAGTGAGTTGATTATGCAAACAACTTCAAATTTTTCTGCAATCGTCAGACTCGGTTCTTAGATCCAAATGAAGCCGCACTGAATGTGTCTAGCAATATCGAAAAGCACGGCAACGCCCTTTCGCACCCCCTGCTTCAGTTCCTATTTGCCAATCTAATTTACTGTTTTGCGCTAATCCGACATTGCGATGCTTCATTTCCATTTGTGTAGAAATGCAAAGAGGCAGAAGTGGATGACGCACAGTTGATACTATGATTACCATGATGTCTTGCTCCTGCAAAGAATCCTCGAGCTTGCTTGTGTTTAGCACACCTTGACTACAGCGCGACCTTTTACTGCCGTGCCCCAATTTCAAATGTTGGAAACTCTCATGAAAATAATACAAAAACTGCTCGTCTGCGTCTGGTAAGAAGGATCTCTGTAAGAGCATTTTACTCCTTGTCCTGCCAACTTCACAGATGGTCACACAACAAGTTGCATATTGCATTAATTAAGCATAAGTTCGGGGTTGCCTCTGCTGCACATTCAGCTGACAACAAATTCGTTGTTGGCATGGCGCCAACCCAGAAATTGCCCACGTATCAACCCTCCTTAGGATCTGAATCTTGTTTGTCGGCCATTGCAGTAAGTTAATATCTGCCGAGCATTGCTTACTGGCAGAGCAGTGTCTTACTAAATTGAGGTATGCTATTCATTTACTGCGTTTCCAATGATTGGTAAGCAAATGTTGAGATTCTAGCTGTATTTGTGGATCTTTTGCCACGGTCCGGAATTAGTACGGGTGTGCAATCGCAGTTCTCATTGCACGCACATCACATTCGTCATGTTCAATCACAACCGCAGATGTTCCTCTCCTACAATGATATCTGCAATGCTTCCCTTGCGGCAAGTGATCGCACGCATTCTGTTTGCTGTCATCACCATCATTCAGATTTCCATTCAGATTTTTGTTTGCTGTCGTACTTACAGGCGCACCAGAACGCCATGACGTACTCGGATGAGTTCGTGGTCCAGCACCTGATGTCCCACAACAAGATAGCAGTGATCATACACGAGCTTCTAGTCATTGAGGTGAGCAGCACCACTTAAGGGCTCGCAAAATTTGCGCGGTGCATAGCCGGGAGAAATTACAGAGGAATCCATACCCGACGGAACGTCCTCGACAACACTACAGCAGCTCGATGGAGGCTGCTTTGAAGCTGATTCTACCTGCTGACGGCTCCTCTTGACCGATGTGGCGTCAGGTATGGCGCGAGAAGGTGTTTCCTCGGATAAGGAAGCATCTGGCCAAGAGCGCGGGGTCCTTGACATGGTACTTCGCCGTTTACCACGAGGTCTCCTTGGCAAACATTCTGGAGGTGAGTGCTATGGAGGCCTGTGGGCATCTCTGTGCCACTGGATGCGCCGCACGCTAGATTGATGCATCAAACAGCTCGAATTTCAGGATTATGCATTGGCACTACCCAAACAAGCGTTTCAGCATACCTGACCACGTGTTTACGCCATTGTATTCTACTCTCTGTTCCCGCTTGTACCGATGCGTTTATGTTCCATGGAAACTTCAATCCAGTCAAGAAAAAATTCGGTGCGAACACCCCCGCACGGACACACAATTATGCGCATTTGAATCGTTCTGGAAGTTTTGTCACTTACCTTAGTGCATTAATGACACAGACGGCAGCAATTTCCCTGTGCTTTTAATGCGCACACAGGTTTGTTTGTACGACAGACAAGCATTTGACGATCTGGATGATGATCATTTGCTCGAGCTCTGCAACTGGTGCCAACGCAAGATCGTCTACCTTAACACTTGCGCACACGACAAAAGCGAGGAGGCAGGTGAGATTGCAATGATAATAGTACAATGGAACATGGCACCAAAACTTAAAGGGATTGCACTTCCTGAGGTACCATCCAAATTGCGAAATTTCGCCTATCCTTGAAGCCTAGGGAGCATCGCCGATAGTATCGACCACAGCGCATCCTACAATCCCCGCACCCATGCTCTACAAAAATGGTCAAAATGTTCAACATTACGTAATTGCACTTGAAGGAAGAATGTGTTCAAGTGCCATAATACTTCTGAACGCGGCAATCTGTCGTTATCATGTGTTGTGTCGCTGTGGATATTGTACCCAGTAAACATCATTATGATCACCTTACACAGCAAGGCTTTGAAGCTGTGCCATCGACTTCGGTAGCCCTGGAATGATTGCTGGTATGCGGCGATTTACGACTATTTCATGATGCGATTGCGAAAATTGTTGTCCAAGAAAAATGCGATGCAATGAAATAGCTGCTGCAACTTAACTGTATGGCACATTACTCCCAATGGCCTTCTCCAACTAGTGATGTATGTCACTAGAATTCGCAAATTTGTATTCAATTCAAAGGACGCAAAATTTCAAACACAGCAAAAAGGAGAAATGACTAGTGAACATCAGTTGCACCCTGGATTGTATTCATTCGTTTCTCTAAACCAGGCAACGGCTCTGGATGCCAATTGATTCCCGAGGAGGTATGGACGATTTGCCTTTGCTGGATGCCATTGATATTCAATGCTGTGCGCGGCTGGGGTGCGGGAAGTCGACACCAATCTCACCTCCGCCATGCTAGTGCCGGAGCCGAATCCAGACTCATCACCAGGACTCTTGCTCTTCCAGACGCTTTTCGACTTGTTCCCATCCAAGCTCATTTGCTTTCGCTCGATGTCTCCAACAAGAACTCTCTTTTTGGTGCCCAGTGGCATCAAGAAACCCCACGACGATGGACTCAAATCTTCAGATTGGGTTCATTTGTTTCGCCATCTGGCGACTCGAAAGTGCGGTAGAAAGGGAGACATGCTAGCAACTAAAGTAGCAGATTCAAACATCATTTTGCTCATTTCACTGCTCAGAGGGGATGGGCGACTGGCGTCTGCGAGTGTGCTTGAAGGGCATGGTGGGGACCTTGTAGACCGCGCGGTCTGCTTTTACTGGCGCACCAGCAAACTGACGCTGATCCTGTGAGCGCGGTGGAGGCACATCGCTGGTGCGTGACTTTTCACGTTACCTGTCAGATACACGTTCGTTCATTCATTCATTCATTCACCCTTCGTTGCAGAGACGGACATAAAGAATCTCTTGAACATGTCAGCTATGGAGGAACAGAACATGAAGTGCCGGGAGATTGACTTTGCCACGGCAGTATGCTCAGTGACCATTCTGAGATACGTGTCCGACCACATGGCAACTCTCCCTCTGTGCGTCATGAGCTGTCTGCTCAACACCCACGACACGATAATGGCACTGATTCCGCTGATTGCAGCTCCTCCGTGGGTTCGACAGCGGAGAGGCAAGGTAATCAGCGTGCATTTTCATATGCAGCGTTTCATGAGGCGTTCATTGCTTCTCACCGAGGACGAAACAAATCGCTAGTGAATGCCCCAGAAAGGTTGGTGGGGGAGAACTGACCGCGAATATGGCGGAGTTTCGACAACATACTATTGGGCACGGTGGGCACGGGACTTGGTAGTCAAAGCACTTCTTCTCGCCCGTTTTGCGCTCAAGGGTGTTCATTTCTCAATGCTGCTCGGCGTTTAAGGTGCAAGGGTTGCGCCTGGATGGTCCCACGTCCGCAAAAGGGGCAACGGTTGTTGCCCAAGATTGTGGCAGCGGCGAGGTGGCTGTTCACCGATGCCATTAAATTGATGTTGCACTTTGCGCCCATTCTGCAGATAGAGAAGTATGTCGAGAATGCCTGGACACCCGTGGAGCCAGCCGAACGATTCCGTCTGACGCAGCTGGACGGCCAGGTGGGGATTTGCCGCACAAATCGATGCCTGCTTCCCACTCGGACTTGGATGTGCCACAAACGGCGAGACTGGAAAGCCCCCCCTCCGACGGCTGTCTCACGCATCTTCATTTGGTCACACCGCCCATTCCCAGCCACCTACGCAGAGCTCTGTGGTCGTGTGTGCGGGGCCAGCCACAACCTTACAAAAAGCAGTTCGATCGTTCGCAGTGTGCGTCATTCAACGCTTGAACAATTTTGACAGACGGGCGTTGTGGTGCCGCTAAGTTGCGCAGGTGTGGCTGACTCTGAACAACTTGCTGGTGGACCCCAAATGCCGGGCAAAGTATGTGGTCGACGACTTCCGTAAGGCAGCGATCATGGGAATTCGCAAGCACATGAACGAGTCCCTCTTTGACCAGCTGCCAGTTTTGAAAGATCTCGAAAGGAGACTGGATGAGCTTGCCCTGTGTGCAGAGCAACCATCTGGTGACGTCCAGAACGCCCGCCTTATTCTTGAGCAGGTGATTGTCAGGCCAATAAAACATCGTGCAATTGTCCAATCAAACGGTGTCCACTTGTGCACTCGTTTGTATCTGGTCACCGCTGCCGTCGACATCATGGGAGAAGCAGTTGGTGCACTGAGAAGCTGGTGCATAAACCTGGCAGAACACCACCATGTCCATCACAACAGATGCATGCGCATGTGCAGGTAGCTTCCTGCTTGGAGGCGTGGTCTTATGACATGGGCGTTGGGTTGCTCTTTCACGGACTGTTGCGAGGAGGTCCCTCTTCTCCAATAAAACTGATGCTGTTTGATGCACCTCAGTCGGGACATGCGCCATGATCGGTGTTTGCGTTCAGTCCGTGCCTGCAGGCATACTCACTTCGCCAGGTCCCAGTTGCAACAAAGCATAGTGAGATTGCACAGCAGCAAAGTGCAGCACGCCAACACGACATTGCGTGGGGACGCAGGCAGCGGGCCAGGTGTTATCCCATTCATAATATTAGCTTGGCGATGCACATCGCCGAGCTCAACCAGGGCAAGAAAACTTAATTCTGTTCCAAGAATAGAACACGCTCGATGCTGGCATGCTTTGATATAAGCACTGTGGTGGGCAGGTCCCCAGGGTCCGCGAGCAGCTCTTGCACAGACAAGATTGGGAAGAAGTTGCCACAAACCAACAGTACCTGCACTTCGGAGAAGACGGTGAAAACATGGAAGCAGAGCGCATGCAATCCATGCTCAAATATCTGGATTTCATGTGCAACATGGAGCCCGGAACTAAGAAGGGCGACTCCGGGCGCTCTTCTTCGCTGCCTGTAGTTAAGGTGGAAGTGAGGAGAAGAGAACAAGGGCAGCTCTGGACGCGGTTTTCTGAGTACTCCTTCGAGGTCGACAGCGAAAAGGACCCAGAGCCACTGGAGCTGTCTTCCCAGAATGGCTTGAACATGGTTGGCACGAGGCACCGCTTGAAACCCGCGAGAATGGAGGAAAGCTTGGCCCTTCCTCCTGACGGGAAGGTGTGGGAGCTGCGAGCAACAAACGTTAAGACTGATTCTCTTGTATGCAGCAACACAGTACATCTGTACCAGTGGCGCCTTTTCATTCCACCTATCTTGTGTGAACAGGCTCGACGGTCGTGCAAGCGCGAACTGCCTGTGGCGCTCGCTGACTTTCTCGGAACAGATCACTTGTTCACAGGTGCAAGACGTCTGCAGACAGTGCAGCGGCCCTTTAGCGGACGCACCCCCAAGATCCTGTTCTTGACTATTCAAACAAAGTGCTGAGCCTCCATTCCGTATTGCATCATCTCGGAAGGTGCCAAGGCTGTGTTCTGTCAAGCACGGTCGATCCACCTTCCTTTCTCCGGTCAATGACAGTTCGAAACAGGGTGCTTTCTATTGCGTTCCATTGCGGCTGTGGTCGTTGCACCCTGGCAGGTCATCATTTCTCGCAACGGGAAAACTTCAGAGGCGGCATTGAAACTGCCGTCTTCCGCCACAAGGGACACCTCCACACTGCCGCCTGTGATCTGGCTTACGGTGGGGCTGCTGGCAACGGATGGCTTCGCCCTTCAGCTTAAGCTGAAAAGGTCGGAACGGCCCTCCAGTAGGGACAGGAACTGCGGAGCTTGGCACGTGTACCACCCCGTGGGAGGTGCACTCAACCTTGCAGGAGAGGCGCCATTGTGATGGTTCTATTGGGAACATGCAAGGGAGAGACAGTTGTTATTCTAAACAGCAGAATTCGAGCAATATGGGCGGCCCAGTACGCAAAAAGGGCATTCTCACTGCTGGAGGGGGGTAACAGTCCGACATGTTTGCCAGTTGTGGTTGTTGGGCAACACGTGGGGGCGGCAATACGCAAAGCTGGTGCCTCTGCGGATGTCTTACTGGCGATGGAAATCGACCTTGAGTTCCGGCTGCAGTGTCCTGGTGGGTGGTGGGGAGGACGCGGGTGAGGTTTAACGAGACGGTTCCTCGGAAAAGGCTGTCGTTTCGCGCTCAGCCTGCGAGACCCGCTGCAGTCGTTTCCTTATCTGGCCGTCAAAATCGGCACCTACAGTCCTTCCTGTCGCGGCTCGAAAAGATTTTCAAGTTGTGCGGGAGGGGGACACTCTATCCAGTTGCTCTGCCGCTGGAACTACCCCAAGACACATGCGGATGTGTGGACAGCTGCCCGCGAGGACGAAGACTGTGCTGATTGGCAAATCCGGAACCCGACGGAAGCAGTGCCCTACCTGCTTTGGTTGTGCCGCAGCCGGCACGGGTCCCCCTCCGGGCCGGCGGTGCGCGGAGTGGCGTCGCCTGGATGGGATGCCGCCCCGTCCTCCCCCTGTGATGCGCGCAGGCGGCTGCGAACCGGCCCCACGGCGGCCGTGGCAACCCGACCTCTCAAAAATGCGCCGCGGTGCTGCGCGTCCCCCGCCCGACACGCAACACGTGACGCCCTCCCGACCAGCGCCGCCGGTCCTCCAGTTCAATTCGCAGCGAACAGCACGCCCCACAATTCACACCCCGCGATCGGGTTTTCGAAATGCAACCTATGCCGTGGTGGGCCCGGCCTGCGCAGCCAGCAAACAATGTACAGCCGTCCAGCGGTGGGCGGTTTGCAGGAGAGACACAGCGCTGCGCTTGGTATCCAGTTTTTAAAGCTCCTCCACAATAGTGTCAAACGAAACAAAGCTGCACAAAGAAGCATCATCCCCCAGAACATGTATCTCTTCCGCACATCCCTTACCCTACAACCGGTCCCACAGTCCGTAGATCTCAATTGGCACAGGGCACAACCACTCTCGGCACAGACAACTCACCCGGCACACATGTGTGAACACGCACGACCGAAGCTCGCCAACTGACATCCCAGCGAAAGCAGGCCTGAAGGGCGTTCTGGCTCTCGACCAAACACAGGCTAAACACGAAACACAGCGCACACACACACAGTTCCTCTCCTCGCGAGGGATTGACAGCCCAGCCAGCGCTCACACACACACAGCTTGCCACCGAGTTACCGCGCAGAAGGCGCCGCCCGGCCAACCAGCCCCGCCAGCGCGGGCCAACCCTCCAGGTCACCCCACGCCGGGGACCGCGCCGGGCGCCGCCGCCGTCCGCCACAAGCAGCAGGCACACACACGATGGCGCTCCACGCAACCCCTCCCGGGACCGGCGCTCAGCGGTTCCAGCCGCCGTAGCCGCCCGGCCGCCCGCCGCCGTAGCCGCCGCCGCCGCCACCGCCGTAGCCGCCACCGCCATACCCGCCGCCGCCCCTGTAGCCGCCGCCCTGGGGGCGGTCCTGCGCCTCGTTCACCCTCAGCTGCCGCCCCTCGAAGTCCGTGCCGTTCAGGGCGGCGATCGCGTTCTGCGCCTCGTCGTCCTGCATGGTCACGAAGCCGAAGCCCCGGGACCGGCCGGTCTCCCGGTCCGTGAGCACGGTGGCCTCCTGGACGTTGCCGTAGGTGGAGAACAGCATCTGGAGGTCCTCCGCTGTGGTCTTCCACGGCAGGTTGCCGACGTAGATCTTCATGGCGGCGAGGGACCGCCCAGCGTCGCTGGCCAAGAAGCGAGCCGACAGGGCGGAGGAGGCCGCAGCCCAGCCGGCAGAGGAGAGGAACCTAGGACAAAAGCTCATGGTCCAGGAAAGTGCCGACTTCAGTAAATACACGGCCTCACAAATGACGATCCGCCCGGCCTTGACCCTGGAGGCGGCGCCGTTATGGCGCATTAGGAAGCCGTTTGGCGATTGATGGGGCAGATTGGGCCGGCGTGTGTATGGAGGACACGGTGTCCGACACCACGTGGGGCTGTCGCGTGGCCAGAATCGAAGGCTGGCGGCCACTGCATCTGTGTACTGAGGGCGGAGATGGGGTGACGAGGTGGCGTGTGTGGCGGGGAAGTCGGTGGGGAAGGTCAGGGGGCGCTGGCCGGGCGGGGTGGAGGGCCAAGGGCGGGTCTTGCAGCTGGGGCGCTGAGACGATGTTCCGGGGGGGTGGTGCGCCGGTGACAGAATACCGTTGACGTTGGGAGTGTGCCAGGCTTTTGTCGCCGACCTGACAGGAATGCATCGTACGGGCTGACATGTTCAGGAAGGCGCGCTGTCGGTTTGCCGTGCCGACCCCACGCCAAAGGGTCGACTCGCGGTGGCTCTGTGGGAGGCGTGCTTGCCTGGCTTTGGAACGGGGACGAAGGCATTGTGGGCGAAGGGTTGATGCGGCAGGCAAGCAGTGCGCTGGGGGAAGAGGGCAGGCTGGTGATGTGCCGTCACGGGAAGGCCATCAGGGCCCTCTGCATTTGGGGGAAGGCGCCAAGGGCACAGGCTTTCGCTCTCAGGATGAGGACGGAAGACGAGGCCAGCAGAATGTGCGACAGAAATGGTGTGGCGCCCCTGGCCGCACCTTCCATCTTATTGTCCAATCGTGCAGCCCTCAGAAACAGGCTCAATGCCTCTAACCGACTTCTGTGCATCGGCTGCAGTAAACTAAAGACGTTAACCCGGCCTTGCCATCCTGATGTTTAGTGGTGAGGATCTGAGACGGCTGCTTCTGCCATGCCACAGTGTCCTTCTGACCATCGGGAGGAGGCAGAGAAATGGGCCAACATGCACGTGCATTCAAGCACACCAAGCAAACACGGTGACCATTGGCACAGCTTTCTATGGATTGTACCGTGAACACACGCAAACCAGGGAGCAAAGTTCCCACGCCTGCTAGTCACCACTGCCTTCAACAATGCACGGCTGGACTCGTAAGGTCACTGCAGATCACGATTGAGCAGGATAGCACCACCAAACGTGGAGCGGCCTCTGGGCAGGAGTTTGTTGAATGGCAGAGCAGAAGAGCGTCCAAGCTCCGCAGCAGACAGGATATCTTAACTCAGGTTGCTCATCACTTCAGATGAATTTGACAGAACCAATAAAACACAATATGTTTCAACGCCTTTTGTGTGCGCCAGCCCTTTGGGTACAAACTTCTCGTTGCTGCTGCACGAGCGCTACGCTACAGCTGACCACTGGCAAGGGATTTTTGCAACATTTGGGCCGACTTGGTGGGCAAACTGGGGGGGCCAGGCGACCCCACTTAAGCGTCCATCGGTTACAAGATATCAGTTTCCGTCTGCGTGCCTAGTTGGTGCCGTGCTTTGCCCCAGTGGAATTGCGTGCTGTTGCACACCATCTGGATGGTTGTTGGCGGGAGTAAATGTGGGCTCATCACAAGTGGGAAACGTGGGCTGTCGTGCACATAAAACGTATGAATCTGGGGCGGCACGGGCCGCCAGCCAGGTGGCCACGATAAGCGTTCACAAGGAAGATGGGCTGTGCATGTGCCATCTTGTCAAATGGCTCAAGGACCACGTTACTGCTGTTACGACGGGAATGGCACCTGGACATTTACTTGTTACTTCATGTATTTACATGTTATATGAAGCCTGCTGTGTTGTGGAGTGAACGAAATAAACGCCAGTGGGGCAAGCTATTCCCAGGGGACTTTCGGAAGTTGCATATTAAAGGGCGCCAGGGCTGTGTACTTTATGACGTGCATGGGCAACAGACGATTCGTGCCCATAGTGGCGCTGACGAAGGCAGGCAGGTTCGAGGGGTGGCGATCCCTGAACGGGAATCGTACGCTCGAGTCCACGGCAGCGGCTTACAGCCGAGGCAAAAAGGCAACAGGCGTTCTGTCCTTTATGTTCAGTCCGTCCACCAACGTCCTTAATGCAATTCCCAGCGCTTGATCATCGTTTTAGGCATTCAGTTGTCAATAATACTTCATCAGTTCTGCGCAAGGCAACCCAGCAGCCCCGCGCTTCCCACCCGCAGTGTTCCGGCATCGCCGCGGACTTAGCTGTAGAGGTCTTGCGCGGGCGAGCGCTCAACATGTTCCCTTCAAACCCCATCGTAGTCGTGTTTTCCCTGGTGTTGTACTTGTTCATGGCAACGGTGTCGTTGACTTGGTTCGCGTACGTCTACTCCGGGCTCTACTCCCTGCTTCTGCAAGCAAGAGCAAATGACAGCCTTCAGCCAGTGCATGCCGGTGAGCCTGCGTTCTTTCGCGCAGCCGACCGCGTCACGTTGGCCTGTGAAGTTGTCGTGCGTATGCACTGCCACTGGATCTATGGGAACGAGGGCCGTCAGTTCCAACCAAAAATGCCCTCGGCATGCTGTGCAATTCCTCTAGTTGAGTTGGAGAGACAGCTGGATTGGCGTCCACTGTCAGTTTGCCGCTCTGGGATGCCAGTGGGATGGATGCCGTTTGATTCAAAGGCATCTTGGTGGACAAGTATTGCCAACTCACACCGAGGCGCCAGTTGGGCCAGGAAGGGCCGCAAGTGCACAAGCAACGCCCCGTCCCATAATGCTGATACCAGCCCAGAGAAATAGAAATTTCTATCACAAGAGCTGTATTACTCTTGGATGAAGGCAAGGTGGATTTGAGATCTGACCTTGGATTGATCTGTGACTGCAGTCATTTCTGTGTTTCTGAAGCTTCTGGACCGAATATATGGGTAAGAATATCAGTCTGTCATTGCCCATATTGGCAGCATGTTGCAAGGCGAATTTGTTTTGAACTCTGGTGTCGATTGCGAATGATTGCAAGCAGATGTTTGTGGTGCACTGCACATGTGGCGGGGCTCCTTTGTGGCAAGGTGAATGTTCAAATGTGTGACGTCATCGATTGCCAAGGTACAGCGGTGCGCACTTGTGAACGATGTTGTGTGGCTGTACCCAGGAAAAAGGCCTCATATGTGCCGACGCCCACACATGTCATTCTGGTGAGCATGTGTTTGTTTTGATACCTGTTGGGTGTTCCACATTCTGTATGGGTTGTGATGCTGATCTTGTAGACATGGGAGCCATAAACCTGCACCTGGGTGCAAGATCGTCCCTGTTAAAGGCATCAAATGTTGTCTAGCACGGGAGTTGTATGCAGCAGCTCCCAGTACAAAGGTTTCGCACAGCAGCAGCATGGAATCATCATTCAGGTGTCTGAATAAAGCACAGTGGTTGCCCCGCAGGCAGCTGCTTGTCCGTATTTGCAGCCAAACTATGCAGATACGTGCTGCATCACCATTTATCTGATGGGTGTCGCTGCATTCTTCCCTAAAATAGCAGAGCATTTAGTTTGCTCAACTGCATATGTTGGAATTATTCATTGTGCGGCAGGCACAGTTCTTTTCTGCAAGACTACTCTGGGATCAATTCAAAACGCCCAAAAAAGAGATTCTACACAGGGGCAGTGGCTCCCACCCTGTGGTGTGTTTTGCTTGAGAATTTTCAGCGTGACATGTTGTTATTACTTGTGGATTCCCCTTGCCATTATGACTCTACTGTAAGTTTGCTTGGTGATAGGGAGTGTCTTTCTGTTCCATGGGCAGTTCTACCCACCCATATGGAAAGACAAGAAGGTCTCATTTTGCAGTTTGCTGGAAAGCACCACCGCAGGGCATAGACTTCCCGTGCTATTACCAGCATTGTCAGGCTGAACACGCTAATTGTCATTCCTTTAAGTTGAGCTTGCTGAATGCATTGATGCAGTCTGACGAAGAGCATGTAGTGAGTTATGGCAGTGTGCAAGCTCTAATGGTTGCACAGTGGCTAAAGAATGTCATCGAGATATGAAGAGTTCCAAAGCAGCACAGTGTGTGCCTGTAATAGTCTTATATTCCTGTCCGATGTCTGTACTGTTGACTTGCCTATGCAAGACGGTTGGGGCACAGAGGTATATGTGTGCAAGCAAAGACATCGTTCCGATATGTACGGAACATCAGTGGGGCGAAAGAAGTAGATTTCAGCAAATTCAGTAATGCCCTGTTGAAGGTGTGCAGGGATGTGGGAGTGCCAGGCAGGCCACATGTTTGGCTGCCCCAGTACACATGTGGCTGTGGAAGCATGTATGTGCTGCCCTTCAAGACTTCAATCCCATTCCCTATGCCCCGCGCTCTCACACCTTCACAGCTGGTGTTCTTTGCAGGTAGCGTTGTTCTTGGTGCTTTATGTCCAACTGGAAAGGATCCGAGCGACGCTCACTGCCCAAAGACAGTCACGGTGAAAGCAGAAGGGTAGCCATGTGGGTTTGGCAGTGACAGCTAGGAAATCATACACAAGAACACCTGCTCCCCAAGACGCTGCTGTGCACAAGTCGAAGTACAGTATTTCTGGCCAACTTTATGGACCTTCCCTTGTCAAGAAAGCTCAAGTATTTGGTCAGTGGATCAGCCAAGGTGGCAGCCGGGAACTATAAATGCACATTCAAGTTAGGACAGTTGTCTAACGGTAATGGTTGTGTTTCCTTGCGGCTCAATGGCAGAGGCATTTCCAATCATGCAATCAACACATGCGAGTATTTCAGTTAACAGGGATTGCCATCACCCAATCACACAATTGAATTTCAGCCCTTCCCTGCAAGCATCAGCACACCTGTTAATGGGTGGCTGCATCTGCCCATGCTGGCCTCAATCACGGCTTGCCCAAATGCAACTATCTATGATTATGCACACAAACCACTCCTCATGTGGCGTCCGTTGTTGACCCTGGTGGCACCTGGAACTCACCCGATGATATCATGCATGCTGAGACTGTGGCGGATTCGCAACCGATGGTCCAGCACCCCAGCTGCCAGCCTGCTTCCTCTTCTTGCTTGCAGCATTGTAGAATGCAAAGGCGACGATGATCAAGACAAGGGCAGTACACGCTGCTGCTATCAGTATCCAACGCAGTGGGTAGGCCTCTGACTTGCTGGCACTTGCATTGCTGTTGGATGCCAGTCTTGCGCTCCCCGTCTCTGGCAGCCTTGACGCTTCCCTATCAAGCTGTTCAGATCTATCTGCCGGTGATTGCTGGCTTTGTGTACCTTCTGTATCGGGAGGTTCGTTGTCTTCTCTTTCTGGAGACTCGCCTTCTTCAGTAGACTCTTCTTCTTCGGGAGATTGTTCTTCATTTGGAGATTCTTCCTCTGGAGCATCTTCTTGTGCTACAGGCTCCTCTTCAACATCAGCTTCAGGCTCCTCGAGATCTGTTTCTGTTGCCTCATTTTCATTTGGCTCCTCTTCGACAGCGTCACAGGACTTCGGGATGCTGGGCTCGGCCACAATTGTCCCTTCCCGGAATATGGAAACGTCGCCGCATAGGGAGTCCAGTCCCACGAAAGATCTGTCACAAACACATATTTGCCAGTCAGCGGTAACGTATTTTGACGTCAGAAATAGAAGGACCATTGCCAACAATAAGGACCGAAATGTGTCTTCCTGTGTGGTCGGCAACGCGTGTGATTGTGAAACTTCCCAGCGCATGTGAGATTGGCTTAGAGATCGTGTGGACATGCGCCCACAAGCCCGCCTAGTATGCGTTGTCCTGCTTGCCCACTGGTAGTAGAGATCAAGATCGTGGCGATTGAAAGGTGTGCGTTTCATGTCCGAGTCACTTTTAAGTTCTCCTTGTGCTGCTGTTTTTGGATTGGAGTAACAACACGACGGGGCATGTTCAATTGTGTCACTGTGTATCAACGGAGGTTGCGCCTCCCTTTCAATGGCCGACAGTGCTAAGCTGAATACTGTCTTTAGAGTGTGGAGCAATGATTGTGCGATGCCCGCATGGAAATCCGTAACAAAAGTACACCTCAGACTCGAGCAAACCATGTTGAGAGAAAATCCCCTTGTATGACTCTTATGTTGTGCAATGCCAACTCCACATTAAGGCAAGGAACATCCAGAGACCTAGATTTCAGCTCCACTGTGTGCTCCACGAAGTGGAATCGCGGCACATGATTTATGTCGTGTCATGTGATTGCGCTCAAATGGACACCGTTTCGAAAAGTGCATACAAGAAATGCGGTTTGTTTCCTGGTGTTTGCCGCCTCGATGATGCGCAGGCAGCTGCCATTGGTGTGCCCAAGTATTTCGCACCACAAAACCCGGCTCATTTCAGAGCAGTTCCGTCCGCACAGCCATATCCTGGACTTACGACCTTTGGTTATAGATATGCGGAAGGCCATGTAGCGCATACTCACATTTTTTCTGCGCTGCTCCATTCCGCATAGCACGGTGGTATTTCTCCTTTCAGGTTTGTGTTGTCCGCCACGCTGCAAATCCACAGCCCCCTTAGTTAGGTGAACTCGAGTGCTGAAGATGTCAATTCGTCTTCACTGCACTGTGATAGGCAAGGTCAGAGCGGGTGCCCAATGGGCTCCCATTGGGGGGCTCCACGGACAACATGGAATCTTTGCTGCAAAACTCCTCCACATAAACAACAGTCTGCAAGCAGGCATATTCTGCACTCGCAGGCACCACGCGAGTAGCATTATGCACGCTGCTGGAGGCCGGCTCTGACAACGGAAACGGAAGCCAAGGGCGTTGTGATGCACGACGTGCGGTGAATCGTTCCAAGTTTGTCCCAATTTTCTGGTTTTCTTTGCCAGTAAACTGCACTTGGGATTGCTTTGTCCAAAGGCTGGTCACTGATTGTTGTGCGCTCATCTTCATGATACTGTCCGGCGCCCTTTGCAAGGGATGCCCATTGGGAGCACTTATATACTGGAAGGCTTTTGATATTCGAAGGATGCCGATGCCATGCATCCTATGCTGAACTGAACCCGTTTGTCACGCATTAAATTCAAAGGATACGCTCAGGGATAGACCTATGCCTAAAAATACGCATAGACGGCCACAATGAACACAGCAAATTAGGAGAACGATGTACTGCGCATCGTGCAAATGCGTGCGTTGCTATTGCACTCCTCTAGACGCACGTCGCCTCAAATTATTTTGATGGATGTAGTCCCCCATGCATAAGCACCAGCCAAAAGGGTAGCAGGAGTCACTAGGATCCCATTCGCTGGAAAGGCAGTGGAGCCTTTCAACCCCCCTAAGTGAAAGTAGCCACTTCACGGATACAGCACACCCACGGACCACGTGCGACATGAATCACTTTCTTGTGCATCCCTGTGGCCAAGGTCACAGTCACAGCCGCGAGCATGTGGCCGCGGTGTGCGACCCACCGAAGCACTTACAAGCTCTTCATGTTTTCAAGACCGCAAATTCCACTTGGAAGTGGGCCTGTGAAGTTGTTTCCGTCCAAATGTATCACACTGAGAGGGGAGGCAGCGAAGACTAGGCGGGACGCTTCGCCAAAGGTGCCTTTGAGTTTGTTGTTGGAAACGTACCTGCAAGTCAGCGCGTTTATCGTCAAACAGACATCTCAAGTGGGCAGGATATCGACATTGCTTGCAGATCATGCACGTTGCCACCTGAAGTGGCGCCCTCACGGCGCAAATTCTGTATTGGATGAAAGACACCACCTTTCAATGCTGCGGAAAAGCATGGGGAAGTTGTGATGCATGCCCAATCTTTGAGGACGAAAAATGAGAGATTTCACATTGTTGCCATATCTAATGCGTGCGACGCAGTACGTTGCATGGCATAATGCTGCCGTTTTTCTCGGTTCGGCCACCTACAGACAGCGCCCATGACAATTCATCCATCATTTTCGATGGAAAATGGACAGGTTTGGCCTTTGCGTTTGCCCGTATTTACATTTAAAATTGGTGATGCAACTTACAGTTCCTCCAGGGATAGTGCCATGTATGACGTTGACCAAAGCACGGGGTCCTCAAACAAGAGAAATGATCCGGTAAAATTATTGTTGCTGATGTCAAGAACTCTCAGGCGTGGCAGATTGGAAATGTCTGGCAGGCTGCCGGTGAGATTGTTTCCCTCCACGTTCCTGTGCATCACACATCAACTGAGCGCAGTGCCCGAAGCAATGGCCTATCGTGTCTGGAAGGCGGGTGAGCAAGGGAAAACCTGTTTAAGTTGTCACCTTGGTGACTCTTACTGCGATCACATGTTACATATGGTTGCGCTGATCTCGCTCCTTCGGTGACACTGTGGTGGCAGGTAATCAGTGAGCCAGATACATAATCGGTGCCGACCAGCAGCGCGATTGGGAGAACGCTTGCTGCTTGGAAATGCTTCAGAGAAATACGGAATTTTTGATCGATTTCTGGGTTCTCTTCTGTTATGCATCGATTTCAATGAGCGGATCATGGACACTGCTTCGCTCGGGAAAAATTGGAAGCTTGCAGCTACTTCCTCGCCTCCTCATCAAGAATGAATGATGACTGAGAGTCCTCCCAATTCGAGCAGTCCTTTGAAATGAAAAACAACTGTGCGCTGCAGGGTTGTGTAGACAGTTGTGGGAGACATTGCGCTCCTGTATGCAGAAAAGGGTACATGGGGATGTGCTGCCACTCCAGGGCCCACGTTAGTACATCTGATCTGGATGTGGACGTACAAAATGGACAGGTACTCGAGGTGCGCAATTTCGGGGGCAAGTTCCCCATCGAGCCCCCTTGCAGGCAATTCAAGGGCAGCGACGTGTCCCATCTCGCAGGAAATCCCCTCCCATTCGCATATCTCGTGCTTGCTTTCTAGGCTCCAGTTGATGCCCGCCGTGTCTCCCTCAGGCATGTTCTTCTGCTTAATTGCCAGCAGTGCGTCAACTGCGCGGACGGAAATGCCATCAATAGAGTACAGTTTGTAATCAACTGGACTTGTGCTGTATGGTGTGCCTTCCAACTACCTCGAAAGTAGCTTAGGAAATTGAGGCATGACACCGCAAAGTCACCTGCAGTAGTTCCTGGTACAGTGGGCGAGAAACCGGCGATTACAGACAATGTACCTGAGATGCATACAGGTTGTGCGTGCGTCTAACGTATTCGGCGGGATTGGGCATGTGCAACATCGCTGGGAAACGCAAAGATGCTTTTAGTTATCTCAGTTGTTGAAGTGCGTGAAGTTACTTCTCCAATTTTCGATCTCTCGGATGCAGTATTTTGGAAATTCTGGTGCAAACTTATACACGGCATCACCTTGCATGTGCGAAGCCTCTCCTTCTTTAAGCAATGCAACCCATGGATTGCGTACAACAAGCCCACTAAATATTTCAACTCCGGTGCGTTCACTCGACAAATAGTCGTTCGGGAACATTGCTCCGTGACTCTGCAGATTTTCGCACCTTCTCTTGGATAGTATTTATCCTCCTCTGCTGCCCCATTTTCTCCTTGTGCGATTATCGGCACTGCAGTGCATGGCCTCCCTATGTACGTGAAGTTGACGTCGCTCGTGCCGTCTACAGAAATGATTTCAGAAATGTCCGTGGACATCCCACAAAGCTTTGTATTCTCCCGAACATTCCTGCGTGATTGCACCACATGCAATTGATTAGCATTGATGCACCATGCCGCACTTTGGCCCTATCAGCGTTGTTTCTGAGCACCAGGTCTGCATGCCGTCACATTTAGAGTTGTGTAAGAGATGCGAAATGTGCAAAAACTGCGGAACAAATTCTAACAGTGGAATAGTGCTCGCCATCCCCTTGAAGGCTGAAGGGCGGTGGCCAATCGAGGTACTGATACCAACCTAGCACCCAGGGATCTATGAAAGATGTCACTGGAAAACACGGAAATTGTTGATGGTACAGCAATATTTGGACAGGAGCTATTTTGGACTCTTGAAGATTATACGAACGATACGCAAGAAATCGAACGCAAATCAAGCACGGAATAGAAGCTTGTGCAATTGCCAGGTTTTGGCCGACGAGAGTTGTCCTCGAGTTAGAAACAGAGTAAATTGCACGGTACTAAGCACGGCGAGAATCTCCGCGTTGAGTCTCCGACCAATATAGGCCGATGCCCCAGCCGTCTTACAACTCTTGGAGGTTGAAATTCTCCCATCCGGTAGGTATTTCGTATTCAAAGTCATTCCCATCTAGGCGCCTGACAGTTCAAGAAACTAAAGTTAGTGACTTGTGCAGCCTGTTGTTTTCTTTCCGCAAATTTGCGACACACATGAACGCCGATGCCGCAAATCGCAGCATTAATGCTCAAGCTCAAGCAAGGCGATGAATTTTTGATGCGTTAGGGAGACTCGGTCAAGCGAAATTTCGCTTGGAACGTGATGCATTTTTGTGATGATGGTTTCTGGAGTGAACTTGAAGACTTCTGTGCTCCCTCCAGCAATTTTCCACGTGGGCAAAGCATTGGAAATGAAAATCTTTAGATAGCAAATAACCGAACTGAAACATTGATTGCATTATTTTGTTTTCCTGGTGCTCGAATTGCAATTCACAAATGCCACTTGAGTTGCTCAATGGTTAATACAGGATAGCTGGTGGCATCAATACTGAATCGCGCAGTGCTCAGTCAGAGCTGTGATGCTGCGACTGTGGCCTGTCATCATAAAGAGTTTCGCATCAATCTCGCGTGGTCTATGCTATTCTGACACTTTGATTTGACAGAATCTTCTGCCAAACCCTTAAACCACACTCGAAAACATACAGCCACGTCATATTTTGAAAATTTTATCCACAAATGCACATTGGCTCAGCTCCGAGCGCTGAAGCGGCTCTCTTTATATGGCAAGATGCCACAAGGCCACAGTTGCGTTGAAATGAATATGACCAAACACAGATTGACAAATATATTGTTGGGGAGGTCATGTCAAGCAACAATGTTGCTTGCAATGCGGACTCTAATTGTGTGTGTCACGGAATTTAAGTGTATTGGCGCCTCCTATCAAATGAAGTACCAAGCGTGTACGACATATATGCTCCCGGCGCACAGCGAAGCTCAGCGCCAATTATGTGTGGACAAGGTACCGCCGAACATCGACAGGTTGGCTCTGGAAAACACTGGGACAGGACAGCAGTGCACTGGGCAGTGAACTCACGCGATGCTAAAACTTCTATGTAACTTCTATTTTCTGGTGGATATAAAAGTTCGCACTCTACGCGATTGTGATTACGCGGGGTGGCACCGCGTGGGGCCAACGCATTATACAGCTTGAAGAATAACCAAGACACTCACAGTACTTCAAGATTCGAGAATCTCTCGTAGCCCTCAGGCAGCTGCCCGTGCAGGTTGTTTCTGGAGAACGACAGTTTTTTCAGATTCGGATTTTCCCCACCAATGGGAATGCTCTCCAGGGTACCGCTCAGCATGTTGCTGTCCAAAATTCTGCGGGCAGCCAGAGCACAACAACTGTCAGCGGATTGAGGGGCGCTGGCACAGTATAGCGCAAGCTGCATCTGGCATCCGAGCAAATTTTCGTAGCGTTGGCGGACGTTGATGCAAAGCTAAATCGACTCAATTCCAACTTGTTGATGCAGTGCCTGACAAATTCGCAGCACTGGCGATGCATTAATGTTGAAGGGTCCTGGCACCAATGCCATCGGTTTCTATGGTATCTGCATGGGCAGTTGTGTAGCGTTACTCAGCGTTCTATGGATAAAACGTGTGCCGCCGTTGCTGCAACATGGCTTCCCGGAGTTTCAGATGCTACGCGCGATGGAACTCTGGGAATCTGGGTGACCCTCATGTGAACAACGTTTTTCGCAGTATTCAGGCATTCAGTATGTTGGCAAGCCACGATGCCAATGCCGGAGGCCTGAATGTCCTTGCGCAGGCGCTTGCGCGCCATTGGTTTGCAAGTCTCCAATGATAATGTGCTACTCGAACTCACTTTGCTCTGGCCATTTACATTGATCAACTGCGAAAGGTGTATTGTACAACTGCTCCATCGGCAATGTCACAGAGCATTTGTGCGCGACAACGGCCCTCAATATCATGTCTCCAGTCCGATCAGTGCCGTTTGGGGCGTATGCTGAATTTTGACTTCAGTGGTTCTAGCTCTCAAACAGTGCTGCGTATGTGGTGTACCTGTGCCAAATCTTCTCTCCCGATATGTTTTCCTTCCGTGATGCATTGTATGAGGGAGTTGCACCATTTAGGTATAGCCTCCATGTACATTTCCTGTACGTGTCGAT
Organism: Ostreobium quekettii; assembly: GCA_905146915.1. Lineage (NCBI taxonomy): Eukaryota > Viridiplantae > Chlorophyta > Ulvophyceae > Bryopsidales > Ostreobiaceae > Ostreobium > Ostreobium quekettii. Next base: position 18,624 of record CAJHUC010002411.1, on the reverse strand, counting down.
TATGATCTAAGTGTTGTGACTTGAATGCGCCAGGTCAGATATACCAATGACGTGTCAGATCTTTATGCCGTTGCAATACTGAGAAATTAGATGCACAATATAAACAAACAGTTATCGGTTCGGTCTTCATTGCGTGCTTACATTTCCTCAATAGATGCTCCACATGTAGTCCACCAGAAAGCAGCTATGGATCCTGGGGCGGATCCGTGGAAGTCGTTTCCCGTCAATCTGAGAATTTTCAGGTTAAGTCCGCTGATGTCTGGGATATCTCCAGATAGTTGATTGCCGCCCGCGTTCCTTGACCACAAACGCATACATTTTTTATTCTTTCGCACATCTTATGTCCTTATCATCTAATGTACATGCGCCTTTACACGCAACACTACTAGTGGCGCCACAATTGGTTGCACTGCTGAGGACACAACTTGTCAAGTTGCGTTATAATTAACAGTTCCTTGGTATGTTATGATGCATATAATTTATGATGGATGCCGTGAAGATATTGTAAAGATTCATGACATGAAATTTTGCCGTATTGAAAGCTTCGACGGACTGCGTGTACATTTCAAGAATTTCGACTGCCTATTTCCATTGAATTATACACAAAAGCGCTCTTACATACGCCATTGGCGGTGAGTTTACAGTCAATTCGTTTTCATGAAGGAGGCTGCGACGCGAATTCAAGCCAGTTTGCGTTCGATGAAATTCCGTTTTCCAGACAACGTCAATTCAGTGTAGCACATTTTGCATGCTACTCTGCACTAGGGAAAAAGGGCCAAATAACACTTTTGCGAACACACGTAAAACACATTTCATCAAAGTTTTGCACGCTAAGAACACAAAAATAACACAAGCCCATAAACTTTGTGCACGTTTCAACACATTTTATTTGGCCCTTTTTTCAGTAGCGCTGCGGGAGTTACACCATGGCAAATGCCGTGAGGCTAAATGTCTCTTACAGAATCTTCAGACCCGTCAGGTTGGCCACGCCCTTATGCAAAGTTCCAACCAAGTTGTAGCCTTCGAGGATCAGTTCCTCCACACGGCCCTCGCTGTTGCACGCCACTGCAGCCCACCCACACATCGCTTCGGTGTTGTCTGCTGACCAACTCTCCAGGTAGTTTTCGTTGTCTTGAAAACCCTTCTTGATCTCGAGAAGAACTTCGGCTGCAGCAGTGCCGAAATGACTCGGTGTTTTAGGCCACCTTCGGTGTGAGAGTTTAGCAATGGCGGCTCATTTTTGTAGGTTATAGTGCGTTATATAAATTTCGCGTGGGAATAATAAGTTAAGTGTCGGCATTTTGGGAGATGAGGTTTTATCTTTCAAAACGCCTGTGAAGTAGAATTGTTTCGATCAGGTTGTTCCATGAATTCTGTGAGAGTTCGGGATTGCGATGAGTGGATGTTTGCGTTGATCACTCACTCCCTGTTGAAATAGATGTAAAACAACGCACCTCAGCAAACGCTGCACGCAATTTCACACAACAGTGTAGCCCGTGGTAGGGAACGCGGTCACACAAAAAGGTGCAAAATGCATTGCATTGCTTGCTGTGTGGCCCATATCATTAAAAGTGGTGCAAGAACGTGGGATTGAATTGAATTCAGCACTTAAAAATTTTGAAATATGATTGGGTCATAAAGGGCATGGAGGAATAAAGAAAACATTGTTAACAACAATCAAACTTTGGTATCCGTGATTGCTGAGACCGTACCGTCTCCATCCTCCTGGCCATTAACGGTCGCTCGAAAGGAGTACATGAGCAATACATGCAATGAAATCACAATGACAGGCGATGGAGATCCCATGGTCCTTCGATCAGATGCTTAAAAAACACTCTGTCCTGCAGCATTCGGACAGAAAGAATGAGGATAGATAAATATGATTAGTTTCACTTGTACTAACTAGCAAAAAAGACTGAATCAGAGAATTTCTTACAGGTTAAAACATCAAACATGGGTTGTGCACATTTTCGTAGGCATCGCATGTGAGATGCATGTGCTTACCATTCATGAAAAGCCGAGGGCGTTAAGTCTATGATGAAATCGGATGTGTATATTAACACCAAATGTTCGGGAAGTTGCCTCACTGATGAATGAAAGGCGGCATGCGTTGGGCGCTTATGTAATATGAGTAACTTGTTTTCTCCCACTCTAGCCCCATTTCAATGAAAATGGGGTCCCTTTTACTCTGCTTTTTGGGCAAAGTGGTATAAATTTCAGTAATTTACAATACTTGCTTGTTCTAAATGGAAGGGGTGTTTTTTACGATCCCAGCATCATGAGTGAAGAAACAAATGAAGTCTTTAATTACATGGAGTTTTCAGAGTGCTTTCGTTGCCACTCACACAAATGCACATTTGCGGCCTTCCCAGCCAGCTCGAATACATCAAAGTTGTGGCATCCAAATCTGAGGAACTCACAAGATCGAAATAAGCAAACGTGTTTTGGATTTAGATGCCTTGCAATAAAGTGGCTCTATAGCAGGAACTTGTTGCTATCTGATATCGGCCGCTTTTTCTTCGCATGTACCTTGGCACTACGCTCGATCTGCAAACATGAGAATTTTAAATCAACTCCCCATCGTCTCAGCACATATTGCGATGTATCATTTTTCACCACTATCATCAGAGCAAGCCGCAAGCGGAACAGCTTATGTGCTTCAGGACTGCCTTATCCATCCCTACTACTGAGCAGCTGCTTCTTCCTTGGAAGATGTACTGTCAAACTTCTCAATTGGTGGCCATTATGGACACCTTGTGGAGATATCATTGAGGCAGCGTTCCTTGCATCCCTCCAGGGGTGGCAATTCCAATCGCTTTCAAAGACAGCTGTCGATGGGTGCAGTTGGGGTACCTTGTAAGCGAATAAAAAGCTGCGGCCCTTTCGGCAATTTCAGTGCGAAATACCCCAGTCGGGCGTCTTGCAGGTGGCTGTCGACTGACCCCAGGGTCAGACGCAGCCCCTGACCCGGAGAAACGCAACTTCGCCAGCGGAAACCTCCGTCGGTTTCACATCAAGCAGTTCGAGAGAGGGGTTCCAGTCCCGGAACAGGGGCAGACTTCCAGGCAATGGCGACTGTTGGTGGCAAGCGCGTAAGGCGCTGACCGTTCACTGCACCCAGAGACTTGGAATGTGCTGCAACGCAGAGCAAGCAGTTTCGGGCACTCGTGCGCGCTGTGTGGGGAGCGGTGGATAGGTGGATGACACGCGCCCTCTCAAGCGGTGGATGCTCCAGCGAAGCGCGCCGTTTGGGCGCCGCCCTCAAGCTCGTTTTGTTCTGAGATCGCGCCTTTTGGGGGAAGCTCGGGGGTCCATCATAGCCAATTTGTGTACAACGCATTGTGAACAGGGCACATCGTCAGGCGATGTGAGTGCACGGCCACCAGACCTCGCTGCTCCAGATCAGAATATTATGGAGCCTCTTTCAAGCTACAGCACGGGGTTTCTCACACGCCCAAGCCGGTTTTGAAATCACTATGAGACAGAGACACAAGCGGCTGTCACAGATTACAATCGGTTACGAATCTCGTCGCCTGACGTCACGTTCTCCGAGTGCAAGCATCAAACATTTAGGTGAATCAGGTGGCAGGAGGCACATAGGTCCTGTCGCTTGTTTCCTGGCCTTGCTTTCATGCTTAAGCGCAAGTACATGATGGCAGGCCACAGAGCTCAGACATCCGCAGAAGGCCACAGGCACATGTGCCTGTGTACATGTACACACGCTACACGCGCACAGTTCTCCCTGGAGACCCTGGCAGATTTGCGCACAGATATACACATAATTTGTGCCTGGTATGAAATTCGGCGCCCTTGGAAGCTGCCTTCGTATTGTGGCAGTGTGTTTTGCCATCTCTGTACGTGCGTGTCTTTACCATACGGTAAAGGCCAAACGATCACTGCTTTGGTACATTCCCGACTAAGTCATGAGCTGCTTGATAAAGCTTCCCGCAAGTGGAGCGTCTTCGCAGGCACACATTCTGCAGGGTACCTGCTTTCCAAACGCCTGGTGTTGTATCACAGGCAGAGGTCTGCCTCCATGAGCCCAGGCCCATCCCTTGATTCTTGGACGGGTTGTGGGGCTGGCGGCAATCCTTCTGTCGTTGCGGAGTCTACCCGATCGGATCTGTGTGCAATGTTCATTTGAATAGATTCAGGTTTAGCGTTCGTTGAAGCTGTGAGAAACGCCAGGGGAGCGCTGCACTTCAGTTCCTGCACTTCTGAGCAAACGACGGGAAAACGTGCAACAGCGATGGGCGGTAGGGATGGGAGCTTGACAGAAAGACACGTGTGCAGATTGTTGCATCTGCGGTGGAACGGAGAGGATGGAAAGTGTTCGTGCTCTCCGTCCTGACAACATTGCCATTGACAACATGGCTGCAGCCACGTCTTCATTGCTTGCAGCTGCAAGTTGGATGACAAACTCCAAACAGCGCGGTGGGGATTTTGGTTCAGGAGAATTTTCATGTCGAGCCACTGCTGTCACGCCACTGCTCAGCGCATCCTTCTGCCGTCATTCCATTCCGTATCTAAGGCAAGAAAATGTTCATCAAAACAGGTGTTGAGAAACAAGCAGGCGCCAGTAGTGCTGCTGGCACCTGCTTGTTTCTCAATACTATTGACATGGAGCTATGATGGCTGTGTAGATGGACAGTTTCGTGAATCCACTAGTGGCATTTGGCCGTTCCCAGAACAAATTTCGAATTTCAATCCTGCAGCACTGCAAGGTTGGAATTGCAGATTGCTCATTGGACCAAACAACATGCCAGGACACTTGTGCGTGACGAAATTTCCCAAGTGCAGGCCTCACCATCCCAATATTCAATGCGTACCCATGCATTGACTAAAAGACTGGGCAGAGCTGCAGCCGCTTCTCAGCAGTTCTTCTCTGGTACATGATCAGCGGCTTCTGTTCAATTTGCTCTTACTGCTGGTGTCTGCGAACAGCAATGTTTCAGCCCATATCTACCCGTTTTATTTTGTGCCGGGGCCAGACATCATTCTCAGCCGTTGAAACTCGAGGTGTACTAACACTGACGATGCGAATCAGCACCTTCGAGTCAGGGCATGGGAGGCAATGCGGCAAGGCAGATAAAAAGACAGTTTTCGTCGCACTGTACATTTCCTACTGGTAGAAATCCGTAGGATGGGTCTGGGCACCGATCAGTTGGATGCTGGGCGAAGGAGCTCCATTCCGAGTGTGGTGAAATGGCAGCGACTTTCAATTCATGGACATGTTCAGCACCTACGAGCTGTTGCGTCCTTCGTGAAGGTCATCATGAATATTACGCTGTCCGCATTCATGCGTACGCTCACACGCAGTCACTCCCCCAGGCACGGGGAGCAAGCCGCAACCAGATGGATTACAGAATGATTGTGTCAGTCATGTAGTGTTCGCTGCAAGCGTGTCCCCTCCATGTTCCACCCAATCATTCCCAATTTCACCATATTTAACACCCTATTGAATTCACCACCAAAACACCATACTCTACATAATTACTTATGTATTCTCCCACCCTCACAATGAACATTCCTGATGACCTCGAGAGGATGTGCATTTGCACGATGGTACACCGTTCGACTGCTTCTTGGATTTGTTCCCGAAAAGCGGCGCTCGCAATGCTCCAAGTGTGGGCGGGATGATCCCAGACCGGAGACGGCCCGAACAGGTTGTCGCAGTTTGGGAACGCTGTCGTTGGCAGAGTTTAGGTTCCGCCCAGCTTCACCAAGGCAATCACTAACCCACTTGGTGGCCCTTGGGCACTACATCTGCAGTATCTGGGCGCAAGGCTTGGGCGCAGCCTTCGTGAGCGTCCAGCGTAATGCACCGGTAGATTACAGGAAGTTGCGGACGTCCGCCGCCCACTTCCCTGGCGTGGCACGGCCCACCCAGTCGTCCATATTTCACATCCTGTTCGCGCTCACACTTCCCGGCCGACAAGGGGACCCCCGCCACTCTGTCGAGCCCTGTCCGCGCCCTGCGGTGCGCCGGCGACGACGTCTGGGACAAACAACACGGCGGCTTGAATCCCCAAGTCGCCTGTCCTCCGCTCGCCGCGCTTGCGAAAGGGGATCGCACCCTCGGTCGGCTCAAGAGAGCCTGTTCGCGTCGTCCCACCGGACCCCCCGGATCTGGCACCCTCGCAACTATCTGGGGCAGAACTTGAGTCGACTTGAGCCCAAGGACGGCTCGAACTGTACCCCGGGAGATTCGTGGCCGGGAGCACTGGAGGGCGAGAGGGTGTTTGCTTTTGTGGGAATGTGGCTCCAGAGTTGAGGGCGAGGCCCGGCAGGAGGGGCGGCCGGCACTGGCTGGGCCCGCCGGGCCGTGCCCGGCGGAGTGACCGCTGTGACCCGCGACCCGACGACCCGGCCGTCGCGCCCGCGGCGGCTGCGCCCCCCCGGCCCCCCCGGTGGGTGTTGAGCGCACGGCCCGAGCTGCGGCATTTGGCAGAGGGCGCATTTGGGCCGCAATCGGAGATGCCACAGATTTCGCCGGATGCTTTTGGCTATGCGACTCCCTCGTGTCGCCGCTCCACGCGAACGCTTCCGTGCGCCTTTGTGCCCTCCGCTCGACTGTTCCCCTCGACCCCGTGAGGGGCTATCAAATTCAGCCAGTCGCGCCAATTGGACGACCGCCGAACTCGCCTCGTCGACTCGTCTCAGACCAATTGGGGGGTTTCCGGAGCCGCGTCTCCCACACATGCATACTCCACCCAACCTTGCAGTCTCCTGTCCCAGCGGCGCTTCGACAATGTCGAATCTCCACCGTTCTCCGGGGATGTTCTCGCGGCTGCATCCGCTGACAAATAGCGGGCATTGCGCGTTGGCAGGCGTGGGTGCCGCTGCTCGACGGCGCCATGCTGCGCCAGCTGCTCTCCCTGGCGAACAGCGTCATCGAGCAGTGCTCCTCGTGGGTGCACAACTGCTCCCGATGGGTCGTGAAGGCCGCCGTGGCCCGCCTGTGCTGCGTGCCCGCCGACGGCAGGGGGATCCACCTCAAGGCGACAGGTAAGCGCGAAACGCCAAATTTGGTAAAGTCGTCAGAGACGGTCCCCGCCCCCCCAGCCCACGGTGCCGCGGCGGACAGTGGACGTTGCAGTTCGTGTCGCTCCCTTCCCTTTTCCCCCGGCGCCCAGCGCTGGGAGACTCGTTGTTCCGTCGTCGCGCGACCCCCGTGGTTGGAAGTCGGGAGGAGCTCAGGACGTGGCGTGTGTAACCGGGCCCAGCAGGCAGCATCCTGGGCTGCGCCCGGCTCCTGGACAAGCCCCTGTCGTTCTTCGACGACTATCGCGTCATCAGCGGCGTGCCGGTCTTCGTCATCGACAGCAGCAAGATGAGACCAACGCCGAGGGCCGGAGAGTCCGAGTTCCGAAATCAGGCTGACGTGCACATGGCAGGGGACCTGGGCGCCCCGTCGCAGGTGGTCAAGCCCGCGCCGGCGCCCCGCGGGCCCCTCCAGGCGAGCAACTTCACGTTCCACTGGCAGAAGGCCACGCTGGAGCAGCTGGACGGGGCATTCTGCGAGGTCGCGCCCGGCAGGTTTGCCGTCTCGTGCAGTTCCTTCTCTCGGGACGGCAGCCGGTTGGTGACCGGCCACTCGAACGGGTCCATACGGGTGTGGGACGCAAACCACGGGCGCCTTGTGATCAGCATGGAAGTCGCCCACAAACACAAGGTGTGAAATGGACCCCACTGCGCATGCGGGGTGTTGCTCTGCAGACCAGCATTTGCTTGTGGTGAGCGGGTCACCTGCCAATTCCTGAACCTTTCGGTAGTGCACCAGTTTTCGAGTATTCAGTTCTCGTCAGAAATTTGGAATTGCTGTTGGTTGGTGGGATGTGGGAGTGCACAGAACACTGGTACTGGGTGGCAGTGTGCCTCACAATCACATCTTTGAAGAATGCAGCAAGGACTGAAGGTGTGGTTCTCAAGGGTATTATAGAAATCCACACGCTTTGGCACCAACTTTGCTGCAATGGCGTGCTGCAATGGCGTGCGCACTGAAGTTTTCTTTGCGACCATGATTGACACAAAATTGTGGGATCGCCACGAAAGATCGTCAGCTGCAGCATGGGCATGTGCGGATGTCACGAAGAAGACATGAAGACCTGTGAATAGCCTAAAAGACTGACGTTGGTATCGCATGTTGCACTGTTGTTGCCTTGTGCAGGTCATGGCCTGTTTCTTCAGATCGATGTCAAATACAATTGTTATTTCGATCGATACAAGGTGCACCATACAGGTTTGGAACACACAGAGCTCTGAGCTGCCTTTGAGGCGCGAGATCAGCTTTTCCTTCCAGCAAATTGACTCTCTAGGCATCGCCAGCACAGAAGATGAAGATGCAGACTGGAAGAGCTCCAGTGCCAATGCAATTTTCTCTGCCAAGCGCGACTTCTTAGCTGTTCAGAAGGACACCGCATCAGATTACTTCGTCAGAGTCCAAGATGACGTGCGTGCCCATTTCCTTGACATATACCAAACATTCAACTGGGCAAACTCAAATGAAGGCGAAGTGGAGCCTTTCAAGAGGCTTGCCATACCATGGCAAAGGGAAATATGGGGCGAACTCAAATTTGCGGGCGGGGCATTCTCTGAGAATGGTGGTGGCTTGTTGGTTGGGCTGCGGGCTTCCATTGAGGACACTCCAGGGTTCGTTGTTCTCTGGCCCAATTGGGGCCTGGCAACCGCAAATAAGAGTTTCGAACTGAGAGGCACAATTGGCTCATGGTCACCCGATGGCCAATATGTGGTTACTTGGGACCCCTTTGCCATGGGCCAGGCAGCTGAAATATTTCATGTTTGGGATGTGGAGGCCATGCAGGACATAAAAAGCGCTGAGTCAATTGTTGTTCGATTGGGTTCAGTTTCTTTGATAGATCCGGCTGTCCAGCAGATGCGCCTCCGTGCAAAAGACCCCATCGACCTCAGAGATGAGGCAGGGAAACGGGTGTTGTGGTGCCGCTTTGTGGACGGCATGGTGGGAACAGGGCACAATGTGGCTTCGTGTGTGCTTGGGAGAACCATAAGTGTCGTGTTTTGGGATCTGAAAGGTGAGCTCACTCTCTGCACTTTCCCAGTGTCCTGTACAAATGTAGGGGGAGCTTCACTTGTCGTATCTGTTTTGTGGCTGCAGTCTCTTTGCTTTCAGCACTGCCAGTAATGTGTTGTTGTTGCTGTGGTGCAAGGGTGTCATTCATTGGCGACTGCATCGTCTGTTTGCACGCAAGGGTACCACGGTGCTGGGTCTGTTGCCTTCTTCTGAAAGTTCTTTTGTTTTGCAACAGAGCAGAGTCCAGTTGTCTCCTTGGAGACTGGCGTTGCACGTGCATGGGGCAACAGACTGAATCGATGGGCGGACAATCTTGCGGAAGGGTATGAGAGCATCGCTGTGTCCGGAGACAGGCAGTGGCTTGTCTTGTACATCTCTGTTGTGAACAAGGGGTTTGTGTGGAACACCGCAGAGGCAGTGCAGCACCTGTGCTTTTCTCTCCCTGACGGTTTTGTGGAGTACAGAGGGATAGACATTGCGGATGGTGGTCGAAAGGTGTCAATGTGTGGCCGCGACAATGTTCTGCTGTGGAACACAGACGTTGTGTGCAATGGTCCGCGCAACAGTGGCTGCATACAGGCTGCTTACAACCTGCCCTCCGATGAAGCCATTCCTGAGCCAATCATCGCCTGCTCGTTTTCCAACGATGGCAGCAAACTTGGAGCGCTGGATGAGTCGAGGAAAGATCTGTACATCATTGACTTCCGAGGTGGGCGAACGTCACCCCTGCATGCTGCCTGGGGACCATCCATTAAGCGCACCTTGTTTGTGGTCTTTGCATTTTCGTTCGATGGACAGTCTGTTGTGGGCTGTATGGAAGACAATGCAGTTGTGATGTGGGATTTGTATGAGGTGGGGGATTTGGAAAATGCTGGGCAGCGATTGGCAACTTTGAGTAATCAGGCCATTGGATGTTCGTTTGTCAGCACTGGGCGTGCAAGGGGACCTCCTGTGGTTGCGGTATGTGAGAAGGACGGATCGCTGGTTTGGATAGATACAGAGAATGGCCAATTTGTGGCCAGGGAGCCTGGCACTGGGTGCATAGCATGCATATTCAGTTCTGGCGGTGAGACAGCATGTGTGGTGCGTGACGGGTTCAGCGTGATTGTTTATGACCTCCTGCAGCGTTCGGTGCAGAGAACCACCCTCTTCCTGCAGAACATTTCAGAGCTGGACTCCTTCCCTGGAAATCTGGCAAAAGATGGCAGCTTTGCTGTTGTGAGTCAGGATGCCTCGACCAAGATGCCTGTGGCCATTATGGCCTCCACCATTGAGGATTCGAGCGAGGCAATAAGAGTGCGCTTTGAACGAATGAAATTCAGCCATCGCATGGCCAATCAGACAACGCACTATGCAACTCGCATGGCATTGTCTGATGATGGCCTGCTGGCTGTCATGGTTGACTCCGTCCCTGTGATACCCAACACAACCGAGATCGTGGGTGCCATGCTCGACAGGACACACAAGAAAGTGAGCGAACAACATATTCGAGTTGTGGGAAAAGGAAAAGGGCACAAGGAAGTAGAGGGGGGCCGTGGCTTGGCCACAACACATCTGATCGCAGTTTCAGGAGATGGCCGGCGGATCGCCAATGTGCAAGAAGACAGGAAAATTGTAGTGTGGACGGCATATGCCACAAAGGGTTGCATTCCTGACTACGAGTCTCTGAAGGCCAAGAATGTGTTCAAAGAGCCTGCTGCAATGAAGGCGCTGCTCGACAAGCATGGCCCAGGAGTGATAAATGTGCCTGACTCAAGTGGCATGTCGAACTTGATACACTTTGTGGATGAAAAAGAGAAGGTTCTGGTAGAGACGATGATGTCTTGGGCCCTGAACATGAAGATCCAGGTCTCCTTGTTCGCCACTGTGGGAGACAAGCGAATGAGTGGGCTGCAGTTGGCAATTGAACGCCGCGCCCCAGAAATTGCTCAGGTTCTGTTGAGGAAGATGTTTGCTGGCATCACTACTCGGGTGGCGATGAGCAAAATCCTGCGAGAGTCCCTTGTAAACTTGGCAGTTGTTTGCCCGTCAGTCTTCATGGAGACCATCGAGGCACCAGCAATGTCAGCATCTGTTGGGGAGATTGTTGTGCCAGAAAAGGCTTTCATTGGGCAGAAATTTCTGGTGGGGACGAGTGGCAAGCTGGTGCCACCAGAAGATGGACTCACAGACCTGTGGCACAACATGCACCCCAGCTTACATTCGTCAAGGGATGAAGTGCGGGTAACCGCCCATGCCGTTGTGTACCCCTACCCAGATTGCTGTGCCTTTGGCCTTGCTGGAATCCTTAGGCCTCTTTTGTTCTCAAACGTACCGAATCAGGCGTACTCCTCCGACTTCGTGCGGTCAGTCATCTTGTACAAGTGGAACACCTACGCTGCTGAAATGCTGATGACTCAGCTGATGCATCACATCTGCATCCTGACAGCATTTGTATCTGCTGCCATAATGTTGGGCCATGACAGGGAAGGACGCCAGGAACATGCTGACATCATGGACGGGAAGTTTGATATTGCCATCACCATGTTCATAGGCATCGCTTCCGTCTTGGGACTGTTGAGCCTGGTCCGGAAGGTGCATCAGATGTTGACATACTGCCTGGAAGGACGGAAGACGTTTTGGTTTTGGCTAATGGAGAAGAGGAATGTTTTGGAAGTGTTGTCTCTCGTCTTGGTGACTTTCGTGATTCCCCCTGTGCACTTGGGTGCGGGGCCTGGCTTGAAAAGACACGAGTCGTGGTTGGTGGCCATCACACTGATCTTGCTGTTCTGGAAGCTGGTGTACTTTGGGCAATCTTTCCCACGCACAGCACCACTGGTGACCTCCACCTTTGAGATCTTGTGGGACATAACTTACTTCCTGGCCCTCGTTGGGCTGTTACTGGGTGCATTCAGCGTCGCATTTTTTGTCCTGTTTCGGAACAGTCATCCAGATGAGGAAGGGGTTATGACAAGCGAAGAGGTGGAGAAATTTTTTGGATCGTTTGACAGATCGCTCTTGACAACGTTCGGGATGATGCTGGGGGAGTTTGAGGTTGAGCTCTTTTTCGAGTCGGACGATCCTGTGGTTTCTGTCATAATGTTTGTGCTTTTTATGTGTGCCATGATGGTGGTGCTCTTCAACCTTCTCATTGCAATCATGGGCGACTCATATGACAGGTGAGCCTGCACTCTTCCAGCAGTTGCGGGTGTGTAACACTGTGCGCACAAGTTTCTTGTGGACACACTCTCTGGCCAAAGTTTGGACAGCAAGTATATGCACATTCTGGGAACCAGCGAACTTGCAAACACACTGCAAAGCGCTGATGAACAGTGGCGCAATGCTGTCCTTGTTCAGCACACAGCCATGACTGATGCCACACTTCGAGAATTTGAACATGGCATAGAGACGAACAGAACTGTGCAAAAATGATAATGCTTCCCAAGGAAATCGTTGCACAAGCATTGTGGAAACTTTTGGAGCAATCGCCAACGATTGATCGGCTGCTGGAACCACAGGGTCAAGGACAGTGAGGAGACATTCGCCCTGCGTGCAAGGGCTGCAGTAATCGATGAGGTGGAGAGCATGGCGTCCGAGTGGCAGCGACGGAGCCTCCGGTTGGTGGCTGTTGACAGCTCTACATCCTGCTCTATGGGCTAGGTGTATTCTCGCCTCACATGCATGTCAATCGATGATGTGCACATTTTCGGCTTGGGGTTAGGATCATGTTCATTTGAACCTGAATCTACCCGAGGTGAACTCGGAGAGTCTGACTGTACTCAACACGCCTGCATCTTGCGAATGGCGCTTGTGCACGCTGAAGCCACTCTTGACCAGTTGGAAGTAGCATACCATAGGTCATGCTTACGTTTGCCTTGTGGCTGATGTCCCCACCCTGTCAACTGGCTGTGCACATTGTACTCTTCTCAGTAAGGTGCGGTTTGCATCATGCGTTGTCTTGCTCACTGCATACCTGTGGATACCAACCACAGGAAACGCATGAAGCGATTCTTGCATGCTTTGAGGCCCGATGATTCTTGCAGCGTTGGTGGTGAACAGTTGAGAAATTACCGCTGGATGGGGCGGATCAACGAAATCAAGTAAGGGCCGCTTGCGGTATATTGTCAGAGGCCTTGCGATGTATCAAGTGTAGCGACGGGTGTGCCTTTGTTTTAATCGGTGCAAAGAGGAATTCAGTTGTTCCTGTACGTCAGAGCTGTCAGCTGGCGGTTTTCTTCCATTGTTCAACCATACAGTTCCCAGCATGCACTCAGGTCTTGTGCTCTCACCCCTGGTGAATTTGTGGTGTCGCAAATTGAGAAGAACCCGGTATTGCACAGGTTTCGATGTGCAAGTCGATGGCCCATAAAGCTTTACGCTGCATGTTGCACAACCCCAGGATTCGAATGCTGGTCGAAAGAATTTGATAGCGCCACTGTGCCTGTCAGGATGCTGTTGTGGGAATTTTGCTGTGCCTGCCTGCGATATGTGTGCATGATTGGCTGGGAAAGCTGCCTATTTCCTACACTACCTGTCCGTGTTTGGGTAGTGTTAAATTGCTGCAATCGTTTTGTTTGTAATTCACACTGTGTTGAGTTTGAACCAGGCAACGTTTCTAAGTCAGGCTTTGGCACCATTATTATCAGTGCATGGTGAGGGGTTAAGTGCCCATTGGCGCTGTTGCCATGAAGCCTTCCTTTGAAGTGCACAAATATTGCTATAGCACTGTGATTGTGGTGACAATTCAGCTGCATATGTATGTCAAAAGGCTAGACCGACTTCATTGGGGCAACCTGCGGCATGAAATAGTAACATGACTGAATGATGTCTGCTTCAGCTCGCGTTACCATCGCGGCCATTGAAGCCAGCTGCATGGCCTCTCAGTGGAGAAGATGTTGTAGATTATCGCAGATCACACGCTTGGGCAGGCCAAACAGGAGCCATTTGCTGCACCTTGACAGCAGCAGTATGAGGCCCAACTTTTGTGGAGATCCCTCCACAAATCTTTCTGTTTTCACTTGCTGACTAGCTGGTTAAAGCAATTTTGTTGTTCATGGAAGAAGTGCTGCGCAAGTATCACTTGCCTAAAAGCATTGTGGTTGTTCATCTCTGCCCGTTGGGCCCGCTCCGGCGGTCCGCAACTACTGAAATCACTTGCCTACTTTCAGGCGTGCCATGGACGCGCAGTACATGCGGACAAGCGGGGTCATCGAAGAAGCCATCACGGACAGTACACAAGAGCACGCAGAGCAGCTGGAAAAGATGGAAAGCAGGTTACAGGGCCAGCTGGATGAAATTGCGGAGTCCTTGAAAACTCTGAAAGAGCAGATTCAGCGCTCTGGGGGAACACTTCATTAGTTTGTCCAGAAGGTTTTCCTGTGCAGAATAACGTGTATGTACAAGAGGCAAGCATTGTATGATATGGACTACTACTTGGCAGGTGGTGAATCCGAACGCGCATTATTGCTTGATTGCTTGGCTGACAGGGCATTTGCGACGTTGAATGCTCCCGGCTAGGTTGGGAGCGGATTTTACTGCAGTGCGTTGGCAGCGCTGATCGTACCGTGCTGATTAAATACGAGTGTGGAAGCAGTGGCGAATGGGAGTCGAAGCTGTATCCAGAAATACGGCGAACTGTTGCTCGGATTTATGGGTAATGATCCCAGCAACGGGGCAACTGAAGCGACCAAGGAGCGAACCCATACCCCAGTTTGTCCCAATCAGGAGGGCAGCAAGCCAGCCGGGCGATCACGTAGCACCAGCAGCCTGCTTTATGTTAACGTTGGCACACCCAGCGAAGGTCACCGTACGCCACAGCTAACCTCAGGAGACGCGAATAAGTCAAGTGGGAAAGCCCGTCGAATCATCATGGATGTGTCATGTGCGAGTCAGGTAAGTGGGGCACAGTGCCAGCATGGTAAATCATGAATGCGCGTGCGTTGCAATGGCGTCCCCGCAATACGGGCAAGGAGATGAGAGGGTGAGCCGATACTCCTATCGTCATTGTCTTGATTTAGAACGCTGTTTGGGACGAGCTGTAAGGTTAAGCTCACACTGTGCTATTTTAGGATTACAACGTTGACGCGCACATTCATTTTCACGCGTCAGGTAAGGACGTCAGCCAGTGAAGGAAAACTCGAATGCGATATGCACGCGCTGGACGTGTGCCCGCCACACGTGTGGTGCATTGTATCGTGGACATTGTTGCGGAGCAATTGCCACGGGGTTCCACGTTTCAGACCACAAAATAAGACCGTCCTTCGTTTGTAGTCCGTTGGTCTCCCAATCAAGTTTGTCTCTGTCGTTTCGTCCGCAACCAGTACGTGAACGACGCTCATGAGGCAAACAATATCGTCTGAACTTAGTTGCATCACGCGGAGTTACGTGCTTGCTGGATTGCATGGACAAGGGTGGCGGAGCCACGGCGGCTGAGTCGTGCAAGGCGTTTGAATGCACCATATCCTCATGTATCACATTATATGCATCTGTTAAAACCATGCCCAGCATCGTCCACTAAACCACGGCATGATCATCGGAGTCGACGCAAATGAAAGCCAACAACTTGGTTTCGGATTTTGAAGACCATCGCATCCTGTGGGACTTACATGCCATCCCCTTCAGCATGCGCTCTCCCCTTTCCAACCACCATTAGCCCTCCCCTCCAAGGTGGACGGTGGCCAACCACTTTCACGCTTTCGTGCAAATGCAGAGCACTACATCACCGAAAGAGCCTGGCCAGGGCAAGGGGTCACCATGATAACCCCATCAAAGGCTACTGGCGACCACCTCCGGTTCCTGGCAAAAGATGAGTCTACGCGCCCCGATTCGGTGGTGGGGAGGGCGGGCCACTCATAGTGCGACGCATTGTGCCGATGGCGGCGAATTGCATTGCTGAAGGCAGTAGGATGCGGGAGACAGTCTAGGTGCAGGGCCTCGGTTGCTGTGCCACTGATTGCGACTGCGCACGCGTGAGCTTGGGGAGAGAAATGCAACTGCCATCATTCCAAAGTGGGAGCCAGTAGTCGATGTCCTTCGATCCCGAGATCTTGGACAAGCTTCATGGCGTTCTTATCGCTTTGCGTGTGGCTCGCGCACCGTTGGATATGTGGGGTGGGGGGTGGGGTTCTGGGCGTAACGTCAATTGACTCTAAGCGTACCAAAATCGACATAGCGTCTTCCCTAATGGTCCTCACTTCTTGAGCAACCGCCGTGTGCCAAGCAGCGACCGTGCACTGAGCTAAAAGTATCGTTTGCTTTTGACTCGCTGGATAAAACACACGAGCACAGTGGCACTTAGCCAAAAAAATAGATTCCAAATGCAGCCCGAGTCTACAACATACCCAAAAAAGGATGGCATTTCCCTTCCGAGTCCGCTGGCACATTGAGACTTGAAGAACAATATAGAGCTGACGTGCTGGACTGGCGTGTGCGCATCCCAAGACAACCAAAAAACGCAGAACATGATTGACAGCGCCTGTTGTCCTTGGGGAAGCAGAGCGGCACCCAGTGCCCAACTACAGTCATCCATCACAGTCGGCATCCAGCACAAATGCGCGACCACGAGTCCCGGACATTCCACTACAATCAAGCTCCCTTCTACTCTCACCTTCACTCTGGGCAGATCGACTTGTACCCACCCAAACACATCACACCCAAACTCCCACCCAAACACATCACACATCTAATCCCCTGTCAATCTCGAGTGCCTCCCCTGGCAGTTGACATCTGTCAGAGCTCAACCCCGCACCTTTTTCAGCCTGCTCACATTCTGCTGCCTGGATTCCAGCCATTCTCACAGGCAAACTGGCAGCAACTGCGTCGCAGGCCGCTGCCTGTGCAAAACTAGGCAGGGCATATGTAGGTGGCCCACTCGCTGCATTGGTGGCTGGTGGCGCAGATGTGGGGAATTCAAAGAGTGTATCCCCTGATTGTCCTGGTGCCTCAGACAGCCCTGCTTTCAATACCCTGCCTGATGATTCTGGGTTGAGGTACGAGTCCTTGGTCCAGTTGGCAACTGGTATAGGTGGCACAGCAGCACCCTGATATTGAGTGCACCCAAACGTGTGGTTGCTCTGGACTGTGCCAAAATGCACACCATGGCCTTCACCACTCGCGCCAACGTTTTGGTTGCCCGTCTTTTCATCCAGACACTCCAATCGTTCGTTGGAGCCCTCAGCAGAACCAACAGCACTGCCATAACCGCCCCTTGAGCCTCCCGACTGACTGGCCGACCCACTCCCCTGGCCCTCTGTAGATGAATCACCAACTGTGGATGGCGGACAGGGCAAGCAACAGGCACGTTCTTTGTCAGTCAGCACCTCAGGAGGGCTGCACATACCTTCCTGTGTTGCAGACCCACTCTGCTGCCCAAGCCGGGGCTCTTGGCCCGCATCATCGACAGGTTCCATCGAAGTGAGGCCCTGCCCATCCTCCTTGTGTCTGGCAGCCAGACAGCACACAGCAGATAAGTGCGGCTGCCTCTGGACACAGCCTGGATTGGTGCGTGGGTGCATTGAATCACTGTTGCAATCCTCTCAAAGAACTTTGACACAATCTGAACGATTTGGTCCATTTCATAACATGAGGGCCCATTGTTGATACGTGACACTTAGCAATTTGGCATGGCACAAGCGACAGATTTGTCCGGAATGACAATGCTATTTGGTTGATTCTTGCACATCATCTTTCCCATCGCAACCTGCATGCATCCATTGGCTACACGACTTGCAAATGGCAAGGTGAGCAGCCGCACCTGCATCGATTATTGGCCAATGAAAACCCAAGGACTGTACACCATTGTTCAACTTCATGTACACCCTGTGATCATTTTGGCTGCATTCTCTATGACATTTCACCCCCCCGTCCATGCACCTTCAAGGTGTTTACCAGCACAATCCATCCACGCTTCAAGCGCTCCCTCTTGGAGTTGACTTTCTCCTAGACACACTCTATGGGCGATGTAGGTAGTGCTGAATCAGCTGGTCGTGTGCACGCTTTGAGGTTACCTTATTGCATTGGGCCACGGAACCTCGTCTCCCTGGTCACACAGCCCGCCTTGTGCCATGCTGCTGCTGGCACCGCTCCCCACAGAGTTGGTTTGCTTAGCATGGTGATGCCTTCGCCGCTTCCAGCTGTGTTTGTCTTTGTATGCATCAGAAAGACCCCTCTTCCTCACAGGGGGCCCCATGTCATGTTCATCTCCAGATTGCAGCTGGAGGGCAAATTAAACTAGTTACAAAATTTACAATCTAATCTCAAACCTCAAGTTGGCCTCCAGGCAACCTGAAGAACCATCAACAGGGAATAAGCAACGGGTGTGACTGATGTGGAGACAAGCCATTCCTGCCCAGTGATGCACTAGCAGGATGCCAATCTGGGAATGTTCGCACCTGCGATGAGTGTCGCCGATCCATGCCTGCAGCCTGGAACCCTTCAACAGAAAGCTGTTCCTCTTTCATCGCCCTTTGAATGCAACTGAGACCTGCGGGCACAGTTTGTGATTGTACAGGCTCTTGAGTGGGTTGTGTTGCAGGGGTCACCAACGCGGGTTGAAACAAGGGAGGTACGCTGAGAGTCGGAGAGGCGAAAGTTGC
>CAJHUC010002410.1:0-19704 GCA_905146915.1 Ostreobium quekettii | reverse complement strand
GGCACATGGCCACCAACTTGGTGGCGCATGGCCGGGTGGGAAGATCATGGCCGGGGATTGACTTCACTCCAGGATTTTGCCTGCGACCCTCACCACCTGTGTTACTGTATTCGCAGAGTCCTCAGGCGCTACCAATGCTGAAACGGAAAATAGGCAGGGGCGCCTTGAACACGATGGACGTGTAGGTGCGGTGGACGTATACCTCTGTGCAGCAAGCCTGAGTGCCGCCTATTGTGGCTGTGTGCTATGGTTGGTGGCAGTACCCGCCGTCACATGGTTGGGGAAACCTTGGCAGTTCGTTCCTTCCATGCGGCCATGCATTGCACAAGGGGCACCACTTGTCGCTGCAATACCCATCGTCTTTGCTTAGATGCCACCAACATTATTTGGCAGTACCCGCCGCCACCTGGCTGGGGAAATCTTACCACTTTGTTACTTTTATTTGGCTGCACACTGTACAGGGTGCGTTATGTGTCACTGCAATACCCATCGCCTTTTTTTTCCTTACGTGTCACCACCATTTTGTGGTAGTACCCGTCGTCCCCTGGCTGGGGAACCTTAGCAATTCGTTCCCTTTATGTGGCCGTGCATTGTACATGGTGTGTTGCACGTCCTGCAATACCCAACGCCTTTCTTTGCTTAGATGCCACCACCAATATGTGGCAGTACCTGGCATCAGCTGCCTGGGGAAGCCTTCCCATTTTGCTCCTTTTACTTCGCTGTGCATTGTACAGGGTGTGTTGTATGTCCCTGCAGTACCCATAGCCTGTTTTTCCTTATGTGGCATGACCATTTTGTGGCAGTACCCGCCGTCACCTGGCTGGGGAAACCTTGGTAGTTCGTTCCTTCCATGCAGCCGCGCAATGTACAACATGCACGAACTGTCCTTGCAATACCCATCATCTTTCTTTGCGTAGGTGCCACCACCATTATTTGGCAGTACCCGCCGTCACCTGGCTGGGGAAACCTCGTCCCTTTCAGGGGGCCGTGCATTGTATAGGGCGTGCCGCATTTCCCTACAATACCTATTGTCTTTGCTTTGGTGGTACCACTAGTATGTGGCAGTACCTGCCATCACCTGGCTGGGGAAACACTGTATTCTGTTCTTGTGTTAGGTCGGAAGCGGCCCCTGAACAGGGGCCAACATTACAACGATGGTCGAAAGCGCTGGCACAGACACAAGAGGAAGGGGGGAAGGAGACATGCAGGGGTGAAAGTCAGGCGGCGGATAGAAGTTGCACGTGGTCGGGAAGCTGAGCGCGATAGGGAAGCTCTAACAGATAGATTAGAGGAAATACAAGAAGCGGGGTTGGGTGGCCTGCCCTCGGGGGTGTGGCGGCCCATACAGGACCACCTCGGCCCTAAGGACCAGGCCCGATTAGCCGCCATAAGCGGATACATTAATAACGCATTGGGGGGGGCAGAAGGGGCATGGTTGCGAAGGGAAGAACACGAGAGACAGACCCCCCCCCCCCAGTCTTGGGGAGAATGGCAGAAGCGTCGCAGGCAGGAACGCAAACAAGTGGATATGAATCGCCGGGCTGCTTATAAAACACGTCAGTGCGCGGCTATCATAGATTTGGTGCTGCACCGGGGGGAGCACATGGTGGGGTACAAGTCTATTAGCAGAAAATATAGAATAACTGAACCGTCGCTAAGATGCCTGGAAGAAAGACTCCTTGAAGACGATTTTTTTTCACAGGTTGGGTGGGAGTTCAATGTCATGGACTCCGGCCTCCTAACAGGGAGTGACACGGAGACTTCCTCCGATGGGGATTAGTTTTTTTTAACAAAACAACTTGTCTTATTGTGAGGTGAAGTCCAAGTACCGCCTGCCACCGGCGAGGAAGGTGACATTCGCTGAACAGTCCATGGCTGTGAGACGCTTTTCTGCCTTTATTTCACACAAGAAAGTGTCCTCAGACCGTCCTTGTAACATCTGAAATCCGTCGTCAAATATATGTTGCCTCGGTTATTTACGCAATGGACGTGTGCGCCAGGCTCTGTTGGCGGCGATGGTGATGTTGACCTCGCAGCATTTGTTGCTGAGCGAGGAGTCCCAGACGCACATGATGTTCCTGTTGGGAGGGGTGTGTTGAGCTCTTCGGATACTGATTCGCTTGGAGGTGCATCGCCAAGTTCGAGTGTTGTTGTGGTGGAGGATGTGCCACAGCGCAGGGCCAAGAGAAGGCGTTTGACCACCCCCAAACCGCTTGCCATGGCTATTGATGTGCGGACTCCACACAAGCAACAGCAAACACTAACTGCAGCAAAGCAGTCCACGCGCATGGTGGCGACCTTGGAGGAAGGGTCGCCGAGGACACCCCGCAAAAAACGCCACCGCAAAGGGGATCCAGGCCACCAGGAATGGTGTAGAGAGGGGTTCAATGTAGATGAGGTGCCAGGGCCCGACAAGAGACCACGTTCCATTACTGCTGTTTGCCGGTTGTGTTTGAGGGGGGGCATTACCAAGACATACAAAGTGTTGTCATACAACCCGAGAAAGAAGTACCCGACCAGTGCCAGTTGGACGGGGCCCTCAAACCATTTGAAAGACAAACATAGCGTTTTCAGTATTGAGGCACTTCGAGACAACTCAGTAACTATCCGGGCAACCAGCAGATGAAATTGGGTATATCGTTGGAAACCTACCTGGAGACATGGCACCCTAGGACCTCAGAATGGAACAGGGCGGTGACCCACATGGCCAGGTACGTCAGTTTCGCTAATGCACCATACCACCTGGCTGAGACGGCGCCCTTCGTTCGTTTCATGCGAGCCTTTATTCCCCGTTGGCCATCTATTAGTAAGCAAACAATTGTGAGGTCGGTGGCAAGACAGGCCAATGACATCAAGCGGGAAATAAGGGAAGAGGTGTCCCAAATCCGAGACGAGTCCAGAGTTGCCATGACAGCGGACATTTGGACAAGCAGGAGCACGGACCCGTATATAACAGTGACATTGCATTGGGTGGACGCCGATTGGAGCCTGAAGAAACGCATATTGGGTGAGTTTGGATGGCATATTCTGTGTCCTATGATATTTCCAATATTCGTGGTTGTCAATTGTTTACTGTTTGCATCCGTGCCATGATTAATGGCCACTCATATGTGCTTTGCCAACCGTGTCATGTGCACTCACTGCACTAGTACCGGCCTTCACCGGCCGGGAATCGCGTCTCACTAGACATGAATTGTGGATGCTGTGTTGCCATGGTACGATAGCCATCAGTACTGGCCTGCCATCGGCCAATACTGTCTGACATGTCATGGATATCAATTCTTTACTGTTTGCATGCATGCCGTAATTAATTACCACTCTTGTGTGCTTTGCCAACTGTGTCATGTGCACTCGCTGCACTAGTACCGGCCTTCACTGGCCGGGAATCACGCCTTATTGAACATGAATCGTGGATGCTGTGTTGCCATGGCATGATAGCCATCAGTACTGGCCTGTATCGGCCAGTATAGTATGACATATATCACGTGCAAAAGGTAACCCCCGTCTTTTAAAGCACAGTACGTTGGTGGTGACAGGGACTACCAGCTTCCCTGGGAGCCACACTGCAGACGCGATAAGCCGTGCCTTGCTCAAGATCCGATTGAAGTATGGCCTTCACCCTGTAGTTCCGCGTGACCAAGTCATGATGGAGTCGGAGATGGAAGCGGACCCTGTGCGTGCGTTTCAGGACGAGTCGCTGTGCGATCGTGTGGCTCTCACCATGGACTGCGCCTCCAATATGAGTTCAGCAGCCGAGAAAAAGGAGATTTTTGATTGGAACCCGTGCATTTGCCATCTGTTAAATACCGCAGTCAAGGCCGTTTTCCAAAATGTGAAAGAGTTTCAGTAGCTCGTCGAACCGCTTCGCGAATAGGCAAGTCATTTTCACAAATCGCCCCTTGCTTGGAAGGTTTTCCGCCACGTGCAAAAGAAGATGCTAAAGGAGGAAGTGGCCGGCGATGTATCATCAAATGATGAGAAGGAGGATTATTCAAGTGTAAGGGAAGACGATGATGTTGCTGAGTTGCCCGATGATCCTGATGCAGATCTGATGGTTCCTGACAATGAAATGGAGCAGGCTTGTCCAAACCGAATATTGCGTTTGGGGACTTGGTGCCCGACGAGGTGGAACAACATGTATTTTTTGATTAAGAGGGCGGTTTTGTTGGAGAGAAGCATCCGCGAGTATACAGCAAACGCGAGAATTCTTAGGATCATTATACCAGCAGTTGGGTGGTGCATTTTCAAACAAGTGCTGCCAGTCTTGGAGTCCATAAGGGAGTTGTCTGAGCGATGTGAGGGGGACGAGTATATTACCATATCGGATGTCCTCTTTAATGTTTTGAAGTTGCTGTATGACCGGCTGTATGTCACTGACACCGATGCACATGCAAAACCTGTGTTGCTTGAATTCACCTCTGAGTTCACAAGAAAACTGTGTGCGGATTAGAGGTGGCCACCCGGATCCGTTAATAGCGGACAGAGGTTAATTTCCGTTAATTTTCCGTTAATTAACGGAAAATAACGAGAAAAGACAAAAATTAACCAAAAATTAAAGGATTTTTGGATTTTTTGGGGATTTTTGGGTTTTATTCATACTTATAGTTTATGGAATTCGCTATTAGAGAGTATGTTTGTATTTTATTTCAACTTATGCATACTAGATTTTCAACTAGCCGCAGTTGTTGTGATTTTTTGGGTTTTTTTTCGATTTTTTTTGGATTTTTTTCGTTTTTTCTGAATTTTTCTCTCTTTTTCTTTAATGGAATTTAACGGACAGCTGATAAAAATTAACGATCCGGACTTAACGGACCGGATGGCATCTTTCAGTGGCCACCTCTAGTGCGGATTGTGATAATGTCAACCTAATATACAATTGGGCACTAGTGGCGGCTATGGACGGAAGGAGGAATACATTGCACTGGATGAGGAGGATTTGGAACAATGCTGACGATTGGCCAAATTTGGTGGAAGAATATGACACCCTAGCAAAGTTCCAAGCGATGTTGAAGAAAGAGATGACGGCATTGGTGAGTTCAGTTCTGATTTGTGGCCTTTGCCTTTGTAAATGTGTGCATCCAACTGTGGATAGTTTTGGCCGGTACCGAGTGTCCTTTGTGCCTTTGCATGCACGACTGTGCCTATTGTGTATTTTGCCTTAAACGGCCGTCTCCTGGGATTGCTTGGCTGCATGGGGTGCTTACTTTTGCATCTTGCTTGTGTGACTAATAGCGTGCATATAACTTCTGCAGTTGAGGCACATGGTGAAGGCACCCGAAGTCCATTCCTCGGGCTCATCATCCAAAGAGGATGCAGCACAGGCTGTGCAGCAGAGGTGGCTAGACGCCGCATCACCCCCACCTAAGGGACCACTACGTTTCTGACGATCAAGATGGAGAAGACGGGCCCCATGCTCCCCACTGCACATGGACCCAGTGGAGGCCGAAGTCGAAAGGTGGTTTGATTTGAAATGGACACCAGCATGTGAATATAAAAAAAAATGGAGTGCTGGGGATTGGTGGGGCGAGAATCACACCAGCTTCCCCTTGGTGGCCAGGCTTGCACGTCAAATATTAGCAACACAGGTGAGTGGGTGAGTACAACTGGCTGTGCATATATACCAAAGTGCTCTTATGTGAAATATGGAGTTGAAAGGAAGGAAAGTACTGAATATCTTTGGTTGTGTTGCAGGTTTCCAATGCCAGCAGTGAATGCTCATTTTCCAAGTTTGGTTTTATTGTGATGCCAACTAGCTATGCATATATGCCACAGAGCCCTTATGAAGTTCACAAGCTGAGAAGTACTGAGTATTTTTGGTTGTGTTGCAGGCCTCCAGTGCCAGTAGTGAACGCTCATTTTCGAAGGCTGGTCTAATTGTGATGGCCAAGCGCATGGTTCTCAAGCCCGAGAACGTGGATCATTTGAGCTTGCTAGGGTGGCAGATGGCAGAGAGTGGATGGTCGCAGCAGAAGCTAGCGCATCGACGCAAGAAGGGGGGGAAGGGAGGGAAGGGAGGGAAGGGAGGGAAGTAGTGACTTCGGATTCCAAAGTTTGGATCACCACCGGTGACCACCCTCGTTGCCCCGGCATGGAAACTGTGGAGTACCGCCGCAGCGAGGGTGCGGTACCATAGAGATATAAGATAAGATATCATGACTTGTAATATTCTTTTGTCCTGTGTTGAAGTGCACACCTTGAACACACTATGTTGGAGTGGTGGATGAACTTTGGGTATCATATAGATATAAGAAAATTTTATTCAAGAAATGCATCCCAACAACTACTGCGATTGGTGGATAGACTTTACAGTCACTGCCCTGGCGTGGAAACTTCTAGAGCACTGCCGTAGCGAGGGTGCAATAGGCAGACATGGAAGATAACAAATCATGACTCGTACTATTCGTTGCCCGTTTTCATGTATGTTGAACTGTTGAACTTCGACGTACTATGTTGGAATGGTGGATGAACCTAGGGTATCATATAGATAGAAGAGAAGTTCTGTGAGAAATGTGTCCAATCGCTAAATGCAATTAGTGGATGGGCTTTACACTCACTGCCCTGGCATAGAAACTGTGGAGTACCGCCGCAACAACCCATCGTAATTCGAGTTGCTGCAAAATGGAAACCCCTTGGCAACTTCGCCTCGACCTTGCCGTGGCTGGAAAGCAAGTACCTATGGGTAATAACGAACCAAAATTATTAATCAACGGATATTTTGTTGCGGACCGGACGCCGCACACATCATCCATTAATTTAACGGCAAATAACGGTGAAGAAAAAGTGAGAGCCGGATTCTGCGGACGGCAGTACGGCAAATAGCGAACCGGATATTACTGGACGAATATCACACTCAGTTTTACGGACCGGACTTAACGGACCAGACGGCACCCGAGTGTGGCCACCTCTAGTGTGAGCGGATGGTGCCCGACACGCTAGAATTCGGTGTATTTCCTTATCCGACGTGTGTTGCTACTTGAGCAGTCGATTCGCAAATATATGACCTCCAAGAAAGTGGAGATCGCTGCACAGAAAGAGAAGAAAAAAAGAGCTAAGGGGAAGCAAGGAGGACAAGAGGGAGAGGAGGAAGAGAAGGATGCCAGCTATATATTTGAGGGCCATGTGTGGATGGGGTTGCGGCAATTGCGGGGCATTTTGGAACCCATTAGGGAAATCTCCGAGCAACTTGAAGGCGATCAGTATATGACTATTTCAGATACTTAATACTTCCTGTTGAAGTTGATATACAACAAGGTGGGTATAGTGGATGATAGTACGGTGGGCAGTGATGCGGGCTACATGTTTGCGACGGCTTTCAAAAAGAAATTGCTCAACATAATTGACGATCCTATGCTGGTGTTCTCATGGGGTATTGCAGCAGAAATGGATGGTAGGAGGTGCCATCTACAGTGGATGCGAAGAATATGGGATAATAAAAGTGACTGGCCTATGGTCACAAAGGACTACCCGTCGTTCAAGAGTTTCATTAACATGCTCTTGTTGGAAGTTTCCAAATTGGTGAGTGGCACACGTAATGCAACATGTTTATAGTAATGGAATATGCCTATTGTGATTATGAAAACGTGATGGTGTACAAGTGGCACTTCGGGGTACCGGCCACTAGGCTGGGACAGAAGTTTGCTTGGTTATATATTGAAATGCAAGTATTTTGTTGATTTGCAGTCCAGGCCGTTCAGGGTACCGGCCTTAAGGCCAGTATAAAAATTGTCTTGTTTTCATGTCCAAATGCATGCATGTGTTGGATTTGCAGTTGGATGCCCATGTGAATGGCCCCACTGCGATTCTGGACAATGCGGCTCCACTTTCTGATGGTGATGAGGCGCCCGATGTTAGTCCCAAACATATGAGCTGGTTGGACGAGGCCACTGACCCAAGGGACAGGGGGGAGTTGCGCCCAACAAGAACAACTTTATCCAGGAAGCGTAATCTCAATCTACCGACTTTCCCCGACAACATCGAGCCAACCGTCACAGAGTCATTGTGGCTTGAGTACACTTAGCAACCAACAAAGCTACATGAACTCTGGTCGGCAGAAGACTGGTGGTGCAGCAACAAGTCAAGGTTTCCTCTGATTGCAAAATTGGCGCGGAGGGTGCTGGCCATGCAGGTGAGCTGGCGCGTCCCTGATTGTCTGCTTGCATATTTGTTTGTCCATCTTCATTGTTACTGGACACATTGGCCCAGTCCACTTCAGGGACGCTGTATTGGGGTTGACACCATGCTTTTTCATGTGCAGGCATCCTCCGCATCATCAGAGTGGAGTTTTTCAAAATCCGGCTTGGTGGTGGCTATGAAAAGGATGGTCATGACCCCTGCTAATATCAATAGGTGAGGTGGTGCATCCCTAGCTGTCCACTTGCATATCTATATGTCCATCTTCGTTCTTGTTGAACCTATTGGCAAAGTCTAGAGCAGGGATGAAGGTATGCTTTCTTTTGTGTGTGTGCAAGGGGTCGTTGGTGGGATGGTACATGCAGCGTTAAGGGTGAGAAGACCGCCGTGAAAGGAAAAAGAAGCATAGAAAGAGCATGGGAGCATGCACCAGGATATGGAGGCGTTCAAATGAGCGCAGGAAGTCCAAAACATCATTGAAGACCACATGAAAGTCCAAGGCATCAGATGACAAACCATGACGAATTTTGTTATAGTTGCTGCGAGCAACCCATTCCGTAGTTCGCGGACGGACGGACTGGCCGTGAACTGCATAATGCTGGTCAAATCCATACGTCCGTTTCCGTCCGTGAGTTCGCGGTCGTCCGTCCCATTCGCTACTTTCTGCAAACTAGTTCTGCCTTTGCCGTACACGAGTTTCCGTCCGTACCTCGTGGTGGTGGCACCAACGTCCGTCCGTTTCCACGAGGTCGCCGGGGCCTCCCCGAAATTCTGGGGGAGGTGCGGAGTCCGCGCCGGATCTCGCTGCATACGCAGCGAAACAAGCGCTCATCTCCTGGGCCGCTGAGGCTGAAGGCCGCGCAGGTCACGGATGCCATCCGCTGACCGTGGGCACCGATTGATGCCACCCACAGGTGCCAATCAGCGCACCCCCGGGTGGTACCGGTTGGTGACCATGAAGAGCCAGAGGGCGGGAGTGGGAAGCAACTTTTGGCCTCTCACTCCCGCCCCTTGGAGCGCCTTTTATGCCCATGTCCTGGTCGCTGCATAGGTCGCGGCTGCCCTTGGCATCCACCCATCGTGGGCACCGGATGGTGCCACCCGCGGGTGCCAATCAAGGCACACGCAGGTGGCACCAATCGGTGGCCACCAGCAGCAAGAATGACGCGAGTGGGAGGCACCTTTCAGCCTCCCACTCCCGCAGTTTGGAGCGGCTTTATGCCCATGTCCTGGTCGCCGCGTAGGTCGCGGCTGCCCTTGGCATCCGCCCATCGTGGGCGCCGAATGGTGCCACTTGTGGGTGCCAATCAGGGCACCTGCGGGTGGCACCAACCGGTGACCGTGAACAACAAAGGGGCGGGAGTGGGAGGCTATTTTCGGCCTCCCACTCCCGCCGTTTGGAGCGCCTGTGGCGCACACCTATTTCTTCGGTGCCGCCTTTGGCTGCCCTTGCATCCGCCCATCGTGGGCGCCGGATGGTGCCACCCGCGGGTGGCACCAATCGGTGACCACCAACAGCAAGAATGACGCGAGTGGAAGGCACCTTTTGGCCTCCCACTCCCGCAGTTTGGAGTGGCTTTACGCCCATGTCTTGGGCACCGCATAGGTCGCGGCTGCCCTTTGCATCCGCCCTTCGTGGGCACCAATTGATGCCAGTCATGGGCCCCAGTCAGGGCAGCCGCGGGTGGCATCAGTCGGTGACCATGAGGAGCAAAGGGGCAGGACTGGGTGGCGACGTGTGGCCTCATAATCCAACAGTTTGCCGCGTGTTGTCGGGCTATGCCTTGGGGCAACCCGTGCATAAGTGCTCTAGCCGAACCTTCACAGTTTCTGATCATTGGTGACCCCACATTGGGGTGTGTGGATGTGCAGGGCAAGAGTGCCTTCGGTGCGCCTTCGAGGACACTACATTGAAATGCCCAAGCGCTCATCATATGGTGAGACTGTGGCAGAAACGGGAGGTAATGCTGGCTGATGATGTGAGTACGATGGTTCTCTGTTGGGGACTTATATTCTGGGTGGCCCAAAGTTGGGGCATTTTCCTTTGGGGATGGTATTTGGTGCCGACAATGTGGGAATGTACACGCTGTGTGCAACATGCATTTTCAACAAAGACAGCTTTACAACAAGGCATATTGTTGCATAATACCACATATGTTTTGCTGCAGGAACATGCAAGGCCGTTTTCGTCGCTGTCTGAGACAACCGATATCAACGACTAGACAGCCGTTCAGTGCAATCTGCATACTACGCAGTGCATAGTCACGTGATGCACACTATGCAAGGCATAGTCACGTGATGCACAGTATGCAGTGCATAGTCAAGTGATAGATAAAGTTATTGTCAATAGGATGATGCTGCATATGCGATGCATATATGGTTGTGGAGTTATCAATTCTTCCTTGGTTCTGGATGCACTAATGCATTGTGGGATGGGCTTCTGGGTATGCAGTGCATGGTATGCTCACTGCAGCAGCTCGTGGCTGGACAAAACCGACACCCATACATTGTGCCGCATAGCCTGTGTGACAAGAGCGGTGCCTTTGCTAATGTAGCGTGCTGCAGGTCCTGTACTTTCAGGCTGGTAATACATTACTTTAAATATTTCAATTTCAGCCACAGCATTGGGACATTGCATGTTTGCATGTGCAATACCACAATTAACGGCGTTCATTTTTCTGGGTGACTGTCACCCTCCCCAGGAGAGGGGTCCTACCTATTGTACCATACAACTTGTACGCTCAGGCCGAACCCGGCCAGCCTGGCTGTCAACGATGGAACCGAGCATGATGTTTGGGAGACACTGCAATGGCCCCCTTCCCCGCAGGCGAAACGGGATGCAGCCGACACTGTCCGGGTACAGTTTGCAAACAAAGACACATACATAGCAGTGACGGTGGGCTTACAAACATTCGTTACAAGGGCGCTTGTCTCCTGCGTATATATATTACAAAAAGGGTGTCCCAGACTGGGACTCCTAGTCCGGGGTGGCAGCCATCTCTAGAAGCTTTCAAAGTTGCAATCCTTGTACATGACCCCCCTACCCTCTCCCTAAATGTCTCAAGTTCTGCAACCCTTATCCCCAGCATGGTGCATGCATTCCATAAACCCGGCTGAAGTTCAATCCCCAGCAAGCACTTCAAGTCCCCAGCAACATGTTTCAGTCTCAAACAACACATGAAGTCCCCAGCAACCACGTTCACTCCCAAGTATCACCATCCACAATGATACAGTGATCATTTCAATCTAATTGGTAGTACCAATTTAGTACTCCAGCAAGCACTTCAAGTCCCCAACAAGCACTTCAAGTCCCCGACAACAATTTCTAGTCCCAAGCACTGTATAAAGTCCCCTACAACTATGTTCAGTCCCAAGTACCACTCTTGAAAATGATGCTGCTATCATGTCAATCTAATCGGTAAAATAGAATGATGTCAGTACTGCTCACCAACATAATCCATACTCCACAGCCGGGAATCCTGGCTGTGGACGTGCCAAGTTCACAGTCCATCGCAACGAACGTACAAAACTCAAATTGTACATTGATTATGAATTCCTAGATGATGTCTCCATTATTGATGAGACATGTGGCTTCAGGCGTCAATGACGTTAAATGATTCCGGCAGAGAGTACAATGGGGATGTATACTTACAGCCCTCAGCTGCGCTTCCAAGGATGGTTGCTGCATATCTGTAGTGACTAAGGACCGTTGGAAAGTGTGCAAGGGGAGATGCCCCCAAGAACACTCTTCAACATCTCAAAAAGGAACACTGATATTTGTTGGAGGCACCAAGTGTCCAGGTCAGAGTGCTGAGTCATTGTTGATGTTTTGCAAGTAATTGTGACTGCTTTGGTTTGCCGTCTGTCATTGTTTCCAGTGGTGAATTGAACCGAAGCTATACTTTACAGCATGTGCAATGATAACAAGTGTTGTACAAGCCCAGGATCACGTTGTGAGGCAGGCGGAAGGTCGACTACCTTTTGAAACTCAGTGCCGCTAGCTGTCATATCTTAGGAATTTACCAAGTCCATTACTAAATATGCCAGTGACAGAGAGCGCCGTTCTATCATACAGCCTGTATGGTCACCACAGTGGGTCACTGTCAGTGACCAGTGCTGCACATGCTGTGCATGACACACAGTCGATTTGACATCACAGATGTTTATTACAACTTGCAGTTACATTCCCTTTGAGCTCCCCGGTGTCCATTCAGCCAGCCTCTGAAAAACAATGCCGGTCATCGGTTATGACTAATAGCATGAGCCAGGCTAA
Source organism: Ostreobium quekettii (assembly GCA_905146915.1). Taxonomy (NCBI): domain Eukaryota; kingdom Viridiplantae; phylum Chlorophyta; class Ulvophyceae; order Bryopsidales; family Ostreobiaceae; genus Ostreobium; species Ostreobium quekettii. The sequence goes on along the minus strand of CAJHUC010002410.1, from coordinate 7,301 downwards.
CAAAAATCCTAAACAACTACGCCAGGACATCAAAGTTCAAACTCCTGCAACAAAAGCTTTATATATACATGTGAGTGTTCCAGCTGCTGTGAAGGTGGACCTGCATAGAAGCACATAGGAATCTCAGAGACATTCACTGAATAAGAATCAGGCTCACCAGCTGCGAAGTTCGCAGTGCGAAAGAGCTGGAGGGGGCTGTCCAACAAAGTTGTTGATACCTGAATTGTGCAATTGTACACAGAATCAGCAAGAAACTGGATGTCAAAGTGCATGCTCATGAATCATGAGTCATGATGTGGACCACATCATGTGGTGATTTCCTTCAACAGTGCCCAAAGTCCTGGAAATTATATTAAGGACTGGATAGGTGTGTCCATAAATAGCAATAAACTATTCCAGGCTGGAACTTCCAGCTTTGGAAGGCAGTTGGATCACTGATCCATAACTAGCCGTAACTTGCATGTATTTGTTTCCCTACAGACCGGTCGCAGCAGCAAGGTTTGCAGCTGGCAACTTGCTAACTTAGTTCGGAAAGTGAGCAAACTGGTGTGCCGCATCTTTTGCTCATTAATGCGGGGAGACTCACTCAGTGACGCCTTGGCGGGGAGCATTGCGTGCGGCGTATCACCACGACCCGTGTGCCAACGCCATTGAGCGTTGGCAGACACCTTTCAGCCTCCAACTCCTGCAGTTTGGAGCGCCTTAACGCCAATGTCTTGGGCGCCGCGTAGGTCGCGGCTGCCATTGCCATCCGCTCTTCGCCAGTTAGTGATCATGAGGAGCAAGAGGGCGGGAGTGGGAGGAACCTTTCGGCCTGTCACTCCCTCTGTTTGGCATGGCTTTTGTGCCCACCTGCTGGCCGTAATGTAGGACGTGTGGGTCCTTGGCATTTGCCCTTCATGGGCGGCGGATGGTGCCACCCGCAGGTGGCCTGATTGGCACACGCGGGTTGCACCAACCGGTGTCCACCAGGAGCAAGAATGGCGCGACTGTGAGGCATTTTTCGGCCTCCCACTCCCGCCGTTTGGAGCGCCTCATAGGCCCACCTCTTTGGCGCTGCCTACGTCACGGTTCCCCTTGGCATCCGCCCATTGTGGGCACCGGATGGTGCCACCCGCGGTTGCCAGACAGTTCACCTGCGGGTGGCACCAATCGGTGGCCACCATGAGCAACAATGGTGCGAGTGGGAGGCACCTTTTGGCCTCCCACTCCCACCGTTTGGAGCTCCATTAAGGCCAACGTTTTGGGCGCCGCGCAGGCTGCCCTTGACATCCACGCATCGCGGGCACCAATTGATGCAACTGATGGGCCCCAATCAGGGCAGCCGCAGGTGGCAGCGGTTAGTGGCCGTGAGGAGCTAAAGGGCGGGAGAGGGCCCGTTGAACGGGCAGCGTTGCAGTCCAGGAGTTTGCCCGATCGGAGGGCACTGCGGCTGCCGGCCGCGAACCGCTGCAAACCGCCCCGCCGCAGCTTGACGCAGGGATCGCCACGCTTGACGCAGGCCTGCGTCCCCTTGATGCGGGAGGTGCCGCAGAGCGCCGGGGACTCCCGCCATTCCCCTTTCCAACGGCCTGCCCCTTGGGGCCACTCCAACGCGCCCGGAGGGTCGATTAAAGCACGCGGCGGGCCTCAAAACCCACCTGCCCCAATCGGACGCGGGGATCCCCGCGCCCGCTGCGGGCCCGCACCCCCTTGCCGCGGAAAGTGCCGCGGAACGCCGCGGAGTGCCGCTGATTGCCACGGAATGGGCCATTTTGGCGGTGCTCGGCGGGTCGATCGGAGGGCGCCGCCTCCACCAAACTGCAACAACACGGCTTCACGTGGCGATCGCCATGCCTGCCATGGGCCTGCATCCCCTTGACAGGAGGCACCGTGGAGCGCTGCTGACTCCCGCCATTTTCGTTTTCCGTCCATGACCACGAACTGCCTGCTGGCGGGGCGTCCGTACGTCCGTGTACATCAACGCGACGCGAGGTTCCATCTGTACGTGACTGCAATGCGACGTACAGACACGGCTCCGTCCGTACGTTTCCGTGAACTGATGTGGCCAGTTCGCGGATGGACTGTCCGTCCGTCCGCGTACGGACAAAAGTGGAATGGACTGGCTGTTGTTTGTTTGTTTGTTTGTTCCTTACATGGATGCATCGACATGACGTCACGGCGTCGATCAATGTAGTGTACCATCCAGTGAACGAAGGGCACGTCCAGGCCCACGCATATTGCAAAACACGCCTCTAATGGCGGACACAGCTGACTTCGATTCCCAAAGCTCCCCACAGAAAACAAAAGAAAATTATCAGCATGCATAGGGAAAGAAGGGCACGCTATTCGCTAAGGGGCTCGCTGGCCTTGATGAAGCGAATTCTATCCCCCACTAATCGTAGAAAAGCTCCAAGTTTTGCGCAGTGATTCCAAACCAAATCGTGCAAATTTTTCGTATCCATACCTTCTGAGTTCAGCCATTGCAAGCGCAAATCCTCCACTTTATCACAGTCAGAAAGAAAATGTGTGCGATTGTAAACCTGCCCACACAATGTACAATCCACCATCTCATCATCACCTTGTGGAATTCTGAAGTTGCCAAAGTGGCAGTGCCCGGTCATGAAACGGCCCACCCAAACCATATCTGATCGGTGACAAAGGGTAGCATCTTCAGGGCTCCATGGCTGTCCCGCATCCGGAAGGAGTGCGTGCAATGAACGTCTAGTACCAGCAGCATGCCATCGTCGTTGCCACTCGCCGATCAGAACTTCATCGATGAGACGCATGACTTGACGATGCTGTGCCTTTGTGATGTCCACCGAACGGCGACTCAGAAAAGTGTGTCGAAACCAAGCTCTTCCCACCTCCTCCGGAGTGACATAAGACCGATGGACAATGGGAGGTGGAGTGCTCAGCGCAGCTCTGTGATTCCTATACAAATATCTCACAAGAGATCTCATGATGTGCAAATTCGCTGGACCGATGCCAGCCAGTGCAAGAGACGCTTTGGTGGACGTGAACCGTTCCAAACTGAAAGCCAATCTGGAAGCGTGTGCCAAAGCTCCATCAATTTTGTCCAGACGACACTCCACACCCAAAACTGCTGCCCAAATGGGAGCCCCATAAAACAAAGATGGGAGAACAGCTCCCTGCACCAATCGCAAAAATAGCCATAGGTGCAGACCCCATGCCGTCCCAATGCCTTTAATGGACTGGCTATGAGTGAACGTGTGCATTTGGCAAAGGATTACTAGCCATTCATTACTGCAGTGAGTACCGGCTGTGGGTTGGCTGGGAAAACGCAATGGGGGATTGCCTTTGGGCCCAAGGTGTGTTTATGTACGTAATCTAGCGTTTGCAAGGGATGGCCAGGAAAGAACAACAGGTTGCGTCCCCGGTCTAGCAAGGAGTACCGGCCGAGGCAGCATTTATGATGGCATGGACTGCAAATAGGTAGACATACATTGCTTATACATGTATCAATATTGCACCTCGTTATGCCACTGTTGTGGCTTGTATCTAGAGGCAAAGGTGGTTGGACATAGAGAAAAATCCGCTTACCAAAAATTGCCTCCAACAAAAACCGCCGCTGACCAACAGAACACTACTGGAATCTAAAAATCCGTGACGGATGGCAATGGAATGCCAGGAAAGGCAACGGACAAAAAAACACTTTTACAAAAACCGGTGGTTGCAAACACCCCCTTGACGGACAGCTCCAGAGCCAAAAAATTGAAACCTTACGTGGCATGAATGGCTATGGAAACCCGGCCCTGGCAAAATAATGGAAAACCGATGGACGGATTGTTCGTGTTGAAAAAAATTACAGAAGTAAATTAACAGAAAAAAGCTGAGCGGCCACATCTAGTTGTGGTGGGGGCTGAACGCCACCTGCCCCTTGTGGGGCATGCGCCTGTTTGACCTTGTTGGCCTTTGTGGCCATTGAGATCTAGGACTTCCGCCTCCTCGGCAACCAACATTCGCAGCAAGGTGGTGGTGGCGGCGGCCCTAGCCGTGGCAGTGCCTAGAGTAGTGTGGATGGCGGTAGCACTCATTGTGGCAGCACCCAGAGTAGCGGAGGTGGCAGCGGCTTTGTGCTGTCTCCGATCCTTGCGTGTTCTTCTAGAGCCTTTTGTTTCTTGTGGCAGCTGTTAGTGATAGTCTCGCAGCAGTGCTGACTCTACTATATTTGTGGGCCAGCGGCCAGACGGAGGTGGCTGGAAATTTTGAAGCAAAGGGGTGCACCACTGTGGTAAAGTAGGTGTGTAGGAGGGTTCAGCGCACCATTTTGTTCGCCCGACAAAACCAGTTCCCCCCAAAGCCTGATGCGGAGTGTGGAATCGGTGGCCTTGAGAATGTGAGTGGGGATGGGGGTGTCGGGGACGGCCTTCACCATTGTGGGAACGTTTGCATGAATGTGGGTGGAAGTTTGTGAGCGGGCACAAATGGCCAGGTTTGAACGCCCCACAACTACCGATTACTTGGAATTGAAACCCTGTTGGATGCAAATCAATGGCAGTGCTCAACATCCATCTTATCAAGTGGAAAGCAGCACAAACCAACACAAAGCAAAACACAGAGCTCGATCGACACCCCCCCCTCGTTGGTTTGTCTGAATACAAGATTACCACAATGTGCATTGGCAGCAATGCAGCAAGGCACATTAAGGTGACAAGCTGACAATGCATCATGAATTGCAATGAATTGAAATTGGTTGCAACATCTTGGTTGCAACTCCTTTGCAACCGGAGCAATGCGAAAGACCATTGTGGACTGAGACAACGTGTGGTTAGTGCAATAGTTATGGTAGAAATTGAAGCATTTTGGAAATCCGGCAAACATTCCCACTTTTCATCAAATGGAAAACCGGCACAACAAGGTCAGTAAAAAGTGCAACTTGGAAATTTGGCGGCCAAAAATCCATTTTGCAATTTTGGATGGTGTCACTCACCATGCTCAAAATGGAAAATCGGCACAACAACTTCACTTGATAATGGAAAATTTGCAAGAATGCCGATTGGCGTGGTTTTTGGCTCGAGCGCTCACCGCGCCCAACTGCCACGCTTAATGATGCGCGCGGTCAAGTTTCGTTCCTTCGGGGTGCGCAGTGTGGACCCAATCCTGCGATCAGCCGGGCGTGGGGCGGCAGTGCGCGCAGTGAGTGCGCGACGCCGGTGCGGCCTGCGGGTGCAGCCGCGCGGAGGCAAGTGGTCAGCAAGAGTTACAACTGGTCGGGCATCGGGGCCACCCTTTGGCGTGCCCTGCATTACGTGACAATGCGGACAACGTCAACGTATCGATACTATCTCATCCCCCAATACGGTGCAGAGGGGTACCTTAAGTATTGTAATTTCTAATAGCTACAAGTCCGGAGCCTTGCGCATTGCACGCATGGTGCTCCTATGGGGTAACCCGGCCCAATGTTTGGTGAATCGGCGGTGATGGACATTTGCGGTTTGTGGGATTCGAGAAGCAGTTGCCAAGCACGGTTGTTGACAAGTTCATCGGAAGTGTTGCACAACTGGACAGCAATAATATATCTTGAGAGCTGCATTAGGTGTTCCACTTGGTGTTCTGTTTTATTGCAACCAGAATCCGACATTTAGGAATGTTGTGATGTGTGCATTGTGTCATGCATATGACGAAATATTATATGATTGCACCACATGCCATGGGTGCCGCCTAGTTAAGCACGATGTGCTGATCAAAGCATGAGAACCTGAGTTGACAAAACATGTCCTGGATCCGCAACATTCTTTGCATCATATATTCATTCTATGTTGCCGTTGTATTGCACGCCATAAGGCTGGACATGAGCGTACACTGCACACATGGGGTTCTGTGATTAACTTGGTAGCATGGCGTTGTGCTATTATTTGGATTACCCACAGGTCCCTATGAGGCCTGTGAGGCACCACAGGCGTATATTGTGCCATTGCCAAAGTGGAAATGGTCTTGAGGCCTTGAAAGGGAGCTATGTGGGAACGACTTCAAACTGAGTTCAATATGTTCACTCATGATCAAGCACAATCATTAAGATTCATTGTTTTGAAGATCAAGTGAAGCACATCAAAGAGTGCGCGAATTGGAGCATTAATTAGTGCAAAAACTTGTGCATGGATTGTGCCAAATAGCTGAGTGTGGGGTCGAATCTGGCGATTTGCAAAATCTGCATTTGGCCCGTGTGCCCATCTCAAGGATCGAGTCGATCTTCATGCGCCTTGCGCCCCCCTCGTTCACAACTCTTGCCAATGTTCGACAATGGGCCCACCACGCAGAGCACCATCGACTACCCCGACAACGGCTATGGCTATTCGCAAAGGCCATTGGTATGATTGCCAATCGACAGGGCAGGGTGATTGTGGTGGAGTGGACCAGTATCGTGGTAATCGAGTTGGTTGCGATAGCATTGTTGTACTGTGCCAGGTTGCTCCTTAGGATCGCAATCATGCCCAGCAGCACGCGCTTGTGGTGGAACTTCTCCCTCTGGTTCTCCCTACATGGGCATGGCGACCCCAATTCCAAGCAAGTCGCCTTGCCCATAGATGGGCTTCCAGAACTTTTTTGGTAGAACTGGGATGGGAACGGTATCTGTTCTTTTTCAGCTCCCCATTCCACTTCCATTCCGCTTCCAACCTTTCCGGCCCGTTCCAAACCCGTCCCGGCTGGGATTGTCACGTGGCGGGGCGCTGTGACCACCACGGCTGACTCACCCAGCCTCCGCCCAGCTGCCCCTCCCCTCCCAACAGCTCCGGCTGGCCGCACCCCGCCCATGCCCCGCCCCCCCGCCCTGTTGCCTTGCCAGACAGCTGGCCCCCGGGTGATTGGAGTGGGTGAAGGGATGCCGCCTTGTGGGCGCCCGAACTCGCCAGCCGCGGGGGCTAATCGAGGCCCTCGCGGGTGGCAGGATTATGCACCCGGAAGGCGCCGTTTTGTTGGCGAAAAGTGGCGCCTCACGGGCGCCAGATGCCGCCGGCCGTGGAGGCCAATCGAGACCCCCGCGGGTGGCCGGAATGTGCGCCTGCAAGGTGCCGTTTCCTTGGCGAAAAGTGGCACCTCGCGGACGCCAGATCCCGCCAGTCGTGGGGGCCAATCGAGGCACTTTAGGAGGACGCCAATCCAAAATTATCCAGCGGACGGCCCACCGGCGGTGGGTGCGTGGCGAGCAGCAGGATAGGTGCGAGCGCGAGCAGGGTAGGCGTCACCGTCGTCCACCTCATACCGACAACACAAGCGCGCCCTCCTGGGGGATTGCTGGCGCTCACTGGCGATTGCCGGCGCCGGCGAGTGCAATAACCGGAAGGCGGCTGGGTGACCTC